>RJWJ010000997.1:72500-157346 GCA_004363605.1 Indri indri | reverse complement strand
CGGTGCCCGCCAGCTTCACCCGTGCTGCTGCAAATGACAGGATTTCATTCTTTTGGTGGCTGAATAATATTCCATTATATATGTATTATATATAATATATGTTAGAAATTAAATGGTGTAACTCTCTGCATTTACATAAACTAAACAAAGGGAAGAAATCCCTAAGACCAACGCTCCACCCAGCAATTGGCCAGCATGTGTGTGTGTGTGTGTGTGTGTGTGTGTGTGTGTGTGTGTTGGAGTTGGGTGTGGGGAAGAAAGACTGTTTATCTGTAGCGAGAAACTTCATTTTCAAACACTATTCTGTAAACACTGCACCAAGTATAGAAATAGAGGACTAGAGTTCATGTTCTATATTAGCTTGAAGGTTTCTAATCAAAACACCCAAAAGGAGGAAATTATAGTGTCAGGGTCAGATTTCCCAACAAAAATGCAGCTGTCCCACGACTTTTGCAGGAAGGTAGAGTGCTACAGGGGCTCCTGTACCCCGTCAGCAAGGTGCACGCTGTATTTGATTCCAGGAAGAAAAACCGAAGGGCTACGCAGGCACATCCTGGTGGGTGGCAGGTTTAGGAAAACATGTAGCTGCTTTCTCGTTGCCTTATTGCCCACAAAAGAACATTTCACATGGTCAACAGCTCAAATTTATGTGGACCCTACGGGGTAAATTTCCAGTGCCGTGAATGGAGCCTCACTCACACGATTCTCATTACTGTTAATAGAAATTGTGTGTTAACGTCTCACTCCGTGCCCCTTGTTGAGAATAAATCGTGTGTGCGTGTGTGTGTGTGTGTGTGTGTGTGTGTGTGTGTGTGTGTAAATCCTAAATATCTCTAACTCCCCATTCCATTCCTGGAAAAAAATTATTCTAGTAGTCTTCCTATATTTCTTTTCCCAATGACACTTTTTAGATCAATTCTCTTAAAGAAAAGGTGGACAGGTACTGAAAATTCAAGCTGGGCTCTGACCTTAATTATGTAAGCCTGGCACAGCAACAGCGAAGTGGAGAGGAGGGCGCTATGTTAGCCTTTCCACATGAGAGTGCGAGCTTTCCTGATACCAGCTGACAGTGTGTTTACTTTCTAAATCTTGGGAGAACTTTTAGCAGAAGAAATTTATGGAAACTTTATAATGACAAATGCTTGACTAGTGTTGCTAAGATTGCATAGTTAAGGCAGAAGGAAATACAAATTAACAGCAAAGTAAATAAAACATTTCTTATCAGCATTAACTCTAGTGGAACTTAACAGTATATGAAATCAGTGAAAGCAAGAAATCAGGTGGATTGGAGAACCTATGACCAGAGTCCAACCTCTGTACTGGCAAAGCACGGAATGACTGCTCTGATGACACATGTCAAGATCAATAGTTCACTGTCTCCAAAATTAGCCTCGACATAATGATTCAGCACAAAGCTTACTTGTACATAAAGGCTTCTAGGAGAGTGAACGACAGATAAGTGAATGTAATGCTCAAGTAAACCGTAAATGGGAAAACCCTTGGCCACGTGCCCTGGTTAGGGTCAGGGTTAGGGTTACAGTCATGATTAGATGCAGGAAAAAAAAAACCTATGAATTTTCCAGGAAAAGGTCTAAGATCCTTAAATGGTTAGATGGGAAAAAAATCAAGAGATCTAGAGACTTGGGCGAAGGGACTGGAAAAAGTAGACGGTGGCCACTGAAGAGAAAATAGAATTCTCCTTAAACTGCAAGGCGGCATTGACGATGGCTTCTTCCAGGGACCTGCATGAGCTCCTGGAAGTGAGGGAGGCGACCCCAGTCTGAGCAGCCAGAGGCAGGGCTGTGGGGAAGAGGGTGCCACCTCAGGCACATCTGCCCAGGTGTTCTCGGCTGCTTGAGGAACTCCGATGGAGAAGCAGCAGCAGCTCTTTGTAAAGACAGTGGCTGAGCCCACCCACTCACCTCTGCTGCCTACTGAACCCGCTCCAGTGTAGGAGGACGGCAGTGAAATAACAAGGGGGGGGGTCATAGCCCACCAGGACAAAGAGAAGGGAGAGACATCAGCAGCAGACCGTGGGAAGCTGTGACACAGAAGGGATGATGACAATGGACTTAGCAGACCCAAGAACACTGGCATGAGCCAGTGGTGGGGACAGCCTGGAGCTGGCTGTGTTGCAGCCCAAACCACCCCCCACCAGCAGCCCAGGACCCCCCGGAGGTGGGTGTGAAAGCAGATCTGAAATAAGGACAATTATTTGAAAGTCCATTGAAGAAGCAATCACAGATTTTTATGGAAAGGGGAGAAGACTGACTATATATTTGCTTTCATAGGCATAAAAAAGACGTCAATCTTATTCAGATTCTGAATCCAGTTACCGAGTAACAGGAACTACAAGGGACAAAGTAACATGTCAGAGGACACCATGGGGATGTAATCACAAAATCCAGATTGCAGGAAACTCTAAGGACAAACTACCCAGTTTCTTCATTAAACACTTTGCAAAGAAAACAAAAAGGTGCAGGGGAGAGGGCAATGTATGGATTTAAAGATATTTAAGGGACATATCGATCAATTGCCATGTATGGATTTTATTTAAATCCAGATTCCAGAATCAATCAGACCAATAGTAAAAGTCATTTATGAAGCAATAAAGGGAGCTGGCCCTCTAGGGGTGGGGGTGGAGGGCAGCGTCTCAGAGCGGTCGGGTTGGGCCTGGGCGGCCGGGGCAGGTAGGACAGCTGGTGGGGCAGGTGTCCCGGGAAAGACACTGCAGAGGGAGCCGTACCAAATCCTTTTGGGTTGAATCAAGAATATAGAAATTTAAAACAAATGTGTGTGTATATACACCATATATACCAAAAAAATGAAAAATTGTACAAGAAAAGAGGGACGATTCTAGTACACTATATGGCTCAGCTGTAAATAATATTGTCCAAATCATAGGAGTGTAAAAATGGACTGTTGATCAAACCATGCAACTCCCTTGGGAGAATGGTGGCAAGGAACATACAGACATGGTGGGGAGGCAAGAGAGGCATGAGTAAGGTAGCAATGCTTCCATTTATAGTAGGAAGTCATTAAATAACATCTAGAACTTAAAATCATTGTCATTGGAATGAGGAAACGGGAGGACTGATCGAGAGACAGTTTTTTCCTCCATAACAAGCCTTATGGAACATTTGTTTTTTAAAATTATGTGTGTGTGTTTGTGTGTGTGTGTACATACATATATATAACTTTAAAAAATTAAAACATTAAGGAGAGAGTTAGGTATCCAAGTTGACTTTAAAAAATGAAATACTCTTCCACACCTCAGCCCTGCAGTCTGAACTTGCCCCGGAATTCTCAGGGTCTAGGTTGCAGTGTGAGCGACTCATGCTTGATTTTCTTTAGATGGTACTTTTTTCATAGCAAAATTTCATAATATAACTTACAGTAAGAGTGCTTGTCCTAGATTTCAGGTAATCTCAGGATTTCTAGAAAATGGAATGTGCCATCTGCAATATTCCACAAAATCATCTGGGAAAATTTATGTTTGCACTGATTCAGGAATTGTGATAGTACGTTTCCTTGAATGTTCATGATACTTTTCTCTCAAAGTATTCAAAGCATTTTATAGATTCTGTTTCATTAGTTGTCACAACATCCTGAACAGGTTCGTAGTCTGAGGGACACCCGTTTGAGACGCTGCTCTAACGGGATTTTCAGCACCAGTGGGTTGGAGTTAGAGAGTTTACTCAGGCAGCATTTTTGACACAGAACAAAACATTTGCCTGTAAAGATGGTTCGGAAGATCCTGAGAGAGGGAAGAAAGGGGAGCTTGGATTTAGAAGGGAAAAAAAAAACAGGAATGTTCCTCTTGTCCTAAAGATATCCTCTTCCTGTATTTTTTTTTTCTGGTTGAAAAAACTAGAAGAAAATCTGTGCCGTGACATAGAAAGCAGAGGCATATTTAGGGCGTGGCGGGGCGGCAGGGTGTGGAACTTGCATCCCTGTCCTCTCAGGAGCAGCTACTTTGGTGAGGCCCTCACACATTCGGGAGGCCAGACTCCCCGGCGGGTTCAGTCTTCTCCAAGCAGCTTCCCTACCGGTTTTGAACCACCACGGTCGATCTGTTTTGGGGCAGGGCGCGTCTGAACTCGAGGCCTCAGACTCTCTGCAGCCCGTGCCTTGAAGTGATTGCTCTTCCTCGCTGTGCGCCCCTTTCTAGCTAAGTGCACAAACGATCCTAATGCAATTGAATGCCATATGTTCTTTGCAGTCAGTGGTGGGAATTCCTGAAAGAGCAAAATTAAAAAGGGAAGAAAAAAAAATAAACCCTTTCAGTTGTGCAGCAGAACTCCACAGCTGTGGCTGCAAGCCGAGACAACAGCTGGAACATCGCACACCAGGCCGGAGCCTTTCCGGGAAGGCTGGGGACGGGCGGGTCCCTGCTCTGCAGAGAACACGCCCTGTGTCAGCTGGGAGCGGGCAAGGCCTCTGCGCTCCTGTTTTTTTATTTTGCATCCTCCATCTCTTGGGGACTCCAGGACATTAACCTTCCCCACCTGCTCCAGGTGTGTCTAGAGGGACCCTGCCCACACTGGGTAGGGCTTCCTGATCCACGTCCGCGACTGGCTCAGCCACGGCCATCAGATTGATTGGCATTAAGGGTATGTACTCAGCAGGCAGTTCTGCGTTGTATCCAATTGTCCTTTCAGCTGGGGAAAAACCGCTCGTCCCTCTCTGCTCCCTCCCTCCCGCCCTCTCTCCTTCCTGACGCAGAGCCCTGCCAGGCGGGCCTTTGTCGCCAGGCGCGGATACCCCATCAGCCTGCCTCACAGCGCGCCAGATAGGTGCCGTTTTCAATGGCAAAATCTAATGGAAACAAATTCAGTCCAAGGGTCAATTATGGGCTTATTTTCATATTTATGGACTGAATACTTTCCCCCAAAAGACGCTAATGATAGCCTAAAGCACAGGCTAATCAAAACACCAGCCACGGAGCAGAAAGAAGCTGAAGGAAGCTTCTGCTGGGAGATCCTCCCCACGCCCCTCCCGGCGCAGAACCGTCCTCCTCAGTTTCCCACTGCGCTCTCCCCCGACACAAACACTTTTTAAAAATATCTTGACAAAAATCAGTGTCTTAACAAAGAGAAGCTCATTATTGCCAGTTCTGCACTGGTAGAAATAGTAACACTGAACAGATAACTCCTTTCGGTGTGGGGCTGTGGGCTGTGCGTCCTGGAGAAGGCCGCAGTCAGGGCGACCTGCGCAGGGCGGCCTCCGTGCGGGTACTTCTCGGGGATGTCACACGGTCCGGGCGTGACCCACCTGGGCCGGGCTGCGCAGGTGAGCGCTGGAAGAAGAGCTGCGAGGGCGCTGGCATCTCAGCGGCAGGATCTAATGAGCCCTGCGCTGCCCGTCGCCGAATCGGGTGTGTGGTGCGACTTCGTCCTGTTGTTCACCGAATTTGTTGATTATGAACCAACATCAGATGTAACAATATCACATTTATTTAGCTATAAATGCTCCTTGAACCAACAATTATCTGCAGAGAAGATACTTGTGTACCTTTTTAAAGATGTTTTCAAGCCACGTACTAGAAGAATTGCAGAGCATTTGGGGCCAAATGCAAGCTGATTGTCTCGCCAAAGCTTATTTTGGAAACACGTTACTCTCCCCTTGTCCTCAAATCCCCGTGGCCAACAGGACCTTCCTCGCACTGACGGCCAGTCGTAGCCATGGGATGTGGGGCAGCTCAGTGACTTCTCCCTTGACGCTGATTTTCAGGCTCCGATAAAGCCCATGGTGGCCTCCCCCTTGACTTCCTGACCTGACCTATGTCTCTGCTCACAGGGACAACCCAACTTTCAGATAGGATCCATACTGCCACAGATCATCAGTGGCACCAGCACAGAATGTCAGCGTCATTTTTGCAAATAATTTTAGCTCCCGTTCGTCGAGCACAACTGCTGATGAAGCAAACTGCCATGTTGTGGAGGGACCGGCGGGTGGCCTCTTGTTGCTCAGAACGTCAGTCCAAGAGCACAAGCAACTGAACTGGGCCAGAGCTCGGAAGAGGCCCCCGAGCCCCAGGAAGGGTCGCAGCAAGGCCAGGCTGGTGAGCCCCTGCACGGAGGACCTGCCTTCCCACCTACAGAACCTCAGATAGACAAGTCGGTGTTTATAGCCACCATGTAAGCGGTAATTTGTTACGCAACAATGGAAAATAAATACATTAGGTCATCAAGAAAAACAAAGAAGTGACAGAGAAAAGGGGCTTCATTCCCTTGTGAACAAGGAATAGGTGAAGTTCGGAATCACGCCCCTGCCGTTGATGGCAAGAGCGACGCCCACGCAGAAGCAGCTCACCCGGCCCTGGATGAGGGGCCTGTCATTCAGAGTGTAAAGTTCATTCCATAAAATATTGATATTAAGGCTGATTTCACAACAAACTCACAACAAGAATCATAAACCAACATGTGATGATCACCTCTCTTCGGGCCCGTTTCCTGGATCTCGAAAGCTCCCGTGTGCCCCAGCCTGGGTACCTCCCACAGCCCCACTACTCTGAACTCTAACCAGTCCGTTTCTATCCTTTCTAAATCGTAGCTTAACCTTTGAGAGTTTTACTCGCATTGTTTCCCAGTGCTTAGCTGAATACCAAACGCCTAGCAGCAAATGTTGGCTGGAGGAATGAAGGTTGGAGTGAACGAGGTTTTAGGAGGGGAAATGTGCCTTTGCCTCTCTGCACCTGGAAATTGAACACAAACAGTGAGTTTGCTAGAAGCTACGTGAGGGCAGAGAATGTGTGTGTTATTGTCACTGTAAGGGATACTGGGCACCTGGACTGTCACCTGCCGCGTGGGGGACACTTGGTGAACACTGGGGAGGCCTTGTGCCCTGAGGCTGGTAGAGCTGAAAGAAGATCACCTAAATCAGCACAGGAGCTCAGAAGCTAAGGTGGATGAGCAGCGACTCGAGCAGCTGAAGACACCTGGATGCAGACAGCTGATGAGGTCAGAAGGGTGGGGTGAAGCAGACGTGTGGTCGGGAAGAAGATACCAAGTGGAATAACTACAGGATGCTTGTTTCTGAATGTAACCTGAACATCACCCAAAATACCAACAATAAAACAACTGAAACAGTCCCAGAATATGACCTAATGTTTCCTTGATCATCTAAGTCACGTGGCTGCTGCCAGGAGACTGCTTGGCCACCTGTTGGCCACACCTTCTAAACTCAAGGGGGAGCCGTGGGCTTTCTCTCCCCCACCCTCATTCTAACCCAAGGAGAGCAGTTGGATTTAGGATACAATGATTGGGTTTCCGTGAGTCTGTTGCTGAATGGAAGAGGGAGACCCCAGCCCCTGGGTCTCTGGGGAATGCCTATTCTCTGGAAGGCTTCACACCCCATCCTCCCAGCCCCCCAGAACCAAAGCAAGATTCCCATGGGGCTCTTGGTCAAGCATTAGGGGTTTCCACCCTCTTCTGTGAGGCCAATGGAGGGTTCGCGGCCTTGGGACACTCCAAGCTCATCCCCTGGCCAGCCCAGGGAGGGCCATGGCCAGAGCTCTAGAGTGATCAACGCTGCTCCTGGGCAAGTGACCTCTCTGCACATCTCTCTCGGAAATCTGCACGGCGAGTAGGTTGAAGGACATCTGGACTCTGGATTCTTAAAAAGTGTCTCTCTGTTGCTACCTTGGCAGGCAACCTCATCTTCCATGACTGACTTTCTCCTTGCCTAGACCCTTCCTCCTTCTCGCAGACTGTACTAACGCTCACAGTTTAGGTGCCGCAACAATCAGACTTAAATGGAGCTCAAATGTGGTGGTGATGGAGAAGGATGCCCCAATACAGCCCAACCCCCCAAGGCAGCTAATGTTTTATTCTTACAACTTAGGACTCAAAGATATGATTAATCTCATGGATCTACCAGTGCATTTGCCTATTTACCAACTTAAAACAGGCATTTGAAAATGTCTTTTACGACATTTTTGTGAACAAGAAATGAGAAAGGAAGAGCTGTCTGCTAAGGTCCATCTGTAACTGATTGAGCAAGACTAATGACAGTGATGACAACTACAGTTTATTAGTCCCTGCCCACATGTTGAGCACAGAGTGAGGCACATTCCGTAGGTGTTTATAATTTTGATGCACAAAGCAGCTGAAGTTCGAGACGTGGTCCAGGCCTCAGCCTCCGAATCCCGCGTTCTCTCCACACCAGCACAACGCCTGGAAAGTCCTGATTCACGACGGATCAGTGTCCACTGGGGGGTGGCAAGCTAGTGCCCGGCACAGGCTCAGCATGTCCTTTTCCAAATTTTCATGCAAAACTTAGGTGAGGATGTTGGTGTCGTGCTGATCACAGTTGTGCGTGATACCAAGCTGGGACCAATCTCCAGCATTTTCCAACAAAACAAACCAAATCTAAACGTAAAGCTGAGAACTTAAGTCCAAACACTCAATGACACAAGTGTGCAATGCTTCAGATGTGGTTCCACATCAGCGCACGTGCACAGAACTCAAACGTTTGTAACTGAGAACACGGCATGTGTCGACAGTGCGATACGGCTGCCCACAAGCTGGTTCGAAGGCAAGAATGGTCGCCTCTGGCCATCTCTTTCTGGCCTGTTAGGATCATCTGGAAGTCGAGACTGCCTCTGAGTGGGAGGGGGCCAGAGCCCTCTGCTCACTGTAATTCAAAACGTTGCTGCTGTTCCCAAACCCATGGTTCAACAGAAATAAGCACGGGTGGAGGGCTCACCGTCGCACACCGGAATGCCTTCCACAGCAGAATTTTAAGGAGAAGACAGGATTTCTCTCTGAGGCAGTGCAGCCATCAAATATCAAGCTCGAAACTGCATTGGTGTGATAAGCCTTGAGAGAAGGTAGAATGGCACGGTGTGAAATGATCTGATAGCACGAAAAATTGTTGTTAGGAGGTGTTGGCACTTGAAAAACAACACGTCTCATTCCTAGTGGCTGCAGCCTGAGCTCTCTCCACAAGTGTTCTGCCATGGTCCTGTTTGGAAATTTTCAGTATTAGAGCTGATAGTAAGTGCCACCTGCACCCTCACACCTTGCCTCCTCCCCACAGACAGGTGCGGAATACCGGTAGGTGGCTCGAGTCGACACAGAAATTATTTTGCTTGTATGCTTTTTTCTTTTCTTTTAAAGTTTCATTTTACGTGTAATCGACAAATAATTGCATATATTTATGGGGCACACTGTGATGTCCAGTTACATGTACACATTGTGGGATGATCAAATCAGGCTAATTAATGTATCCATCACCTATTTTTAAAAACGCAGCACCTAGACACAAGGGAATACTATTCAGCCTTTATGAAGCAGGAACTCTGTCACTTGCAGTTACGTGGATGAACATAGAGGACATTGTGCCGAGTGAAATAAGCCGGGCACCGCGGACAGATACCGTGTGGTCTCACTCGTATGTGGAATCCAAGAGTGGAACACGCAGACGTAGAACAGACAATGGTGTCGACAGAGGCGGGGCAGGAGGCTGGGGGAGGTCGGAGGGGATGGGGAGACATTGCTGTGTATTTTTTGTTGTATTTTCTATTCTAATATCAGAACAAAGTATTGTGATCATGTGTGCACACAACACACACACACACACACACACACATGCACATGACAGAACTCAGAGCTCCTGCTTCAGTCGTCCCGATGAGTAAAGATTTTTACAAGCAAATTGTGTTTGGATAAAGTTTACCGAAAACACATCGCAACCGAGGCAGCTCAAAGTTGAATACCTGTGGAATCACTTCCGGCTTCTCTTCTGGAAGATTCCGTGGGGATTTTTTGTCGTTGTAATTGTTTCAAAGCTCAAGGGCTGGGAAGAGTCATGCTCCCGCTGGGCAGGCTGGCTGTGACGTGTGCTCGTATGCTCTGATCGTCACTTTCAGCTTCCGGCTATGGCTGGTGGATCTTTTCTCGTGAAATCAATTCTCCCCTTCTCCTGCCTTCATCGCTCAGCTCTGGACCTCTCCACCTCTGTCCCTCCCAAGCCAACTAAAACTGTGAGATGAAATGGCCTTTCTCTGCTATCTGCTCCACAAATATAAGCTTTCTAAGAGTAGACAACTTCCTGGTCTAGGAATAAGTTACGGCTCTTCGTGAGCTGGGAGATCTCAGCACGCTCACCGGGGAGAGTGAGGAAGTGTGCTTGTGCACGGGTGTGTGTGTGTGTGTGCACGCTCAAAGGAGGGCGGTGGGAGGGAGAAATACAGAGTACCGGGAATTATCTATGCATAAAGAAATTAAAAGAGAATATTTTCCAGAGCAATTGAAGCCCATCTCCTGAACAATGACGACAGCTCCTCATTTTCGACAACAATAGAGGGCACGTAGGAGTCAGCTCATTAGAATATCTGTGGCTCCTTTCTGTTCTCTCTGCATTAAGCCCCCATAATGTCAGTTGTCACTTATTAATGACAATTAACTAGTAATCAGCAGTGAGACTCTTCGAGGTGGTCTTTGCCTGACAGGTGAAGAAAGAGAACACCGTGCAGTGCCGCGCAGTGACATGGAGCCTTCAAAGGGAGCACGGCATTTCCATAAATTATTTCAGAACGAAATTTTCTTTTATACGTTCTCTCTAAAGCTTAAGGATCTTTAACCCTAGAAAGGCCACACTCCAATTTTCTTTTTGTGATTTTTTTTGTCTCACCAAATGAAATCTCTAAACCATCCACGATTGTTGTAATGGGGCCCCCACCCACCTTTACCCCTGCTCCTGTCCTGCCTCCAACGGCTGTGTTTTAGTTATGTCCACTCAGTGCAGGACCTTGGTTAGGTCCATCCAAGATGCACGACCCTAGTTAGATCCGTCCACAGTACATGACCTTAGTTAGATCCACTCGCAATGCATATGGCTACACTTGTTGCATTTCGCCAGCTGCTTCATTGGACTAGGGGTCTAATCCTCTCAGTCACTCTCTCTTCCCTTAAGGCGGAGCTATCTGTTCTTCATGCGTCTTAACACAGGTGTCAGAATGACCTTGACCTTTAGGAATTACAGTGGAAACCACTAACCCAGTCCCACACAAAACAATTCTCCAGCTTGGCTAATCTACACAGGGCTGCCCCTCCCCTCCCCTAAGTCTCTGCTTTCCTACTGTTATTCTTTATCCTGAGACACAGAAAGAGTCTTCCTGCAACCACGTGGACAGAGCCCACAGCACAGGCTCTACCCGAGCTCCCGTGGCTCCCTCCTCCTGATTTCTCTGGGATGCTGAAGAGCTTGATCAACCTGAAGGATTCTAGGAAGTGGGGATTTTCAAGAAGGAAACACTTGGAAGGTGAGTGAGAAGGCTAAATATTATTGCTACAGGAGAAAAGTGTTTATTTTGTCTTTGAGGAGTTGGGGCTTACGAAAGGCCAGATTTGCTGTTGGGCAGAGACGTGATGGCGCCTTGCCATGCGGAGAGCGAAGTCAGCCAGGGCGCTGCCTGCCAGAAGTGCATGGAGCAAGCACTCACCATTTCACCTAAAAAAGAGGTTATTGCAGCTATTCGTGACAAAACCATGCCACTAGATGATTCTCCTTGCAGGAAACCACTGGCAAGAGAAATGGCACCCAAACCAGTATTCGAAGCATCAGACTCTCTATTCCTGAGATGCGATTCCTCTCTTCAAAGGGGGAGCCCTGGTTGTGGGTGACAAGGAATTCAAAAGTCTGAGTGTCTCCAAAAAGGGGGGGATGCTTTGATCGAAACTGAAATTTTAAGAAAAACGAGAAGTCATCTGGAGAAAGGCACTTCGTGACTCCTTTTTCATGAGTCTGTTGTTTTCCTCTGAGAAGTTCCAGGGACAGGAATTTGCTGCACCTCTCTGAAGCTTTCCTTGTTTTGCTAGGAGGATTTTGTGACATTACAATACTTTCCTGACCATATATATGATATGACACATTGTTAGGTTTCAACTATCTACCCAGAACTTAAAGACAAATATTTAGATTATATTTAAGAAAACAATCATGTAAAAAAATTGCCATTTTAAATGCCCTCTGATTTAAAAACTATTTTTCATAGTAATCAGAAATTGGAACAAAGTCCTTTCCATCAGATTTCTGCTTGTACATTCTTTCAGATTTTAATGCCATTGGTTTTTACTAATTGATGAAAGGAATGATGGAAAATGGAATTTGTCCCAATCAGTATGTCTAGTTTTGAGATGTGGTCATTTATGATGCTGTTCAACAATGCAAAAACCCATGATTCCATTAAATAAGACCGATATTTGAGCTCACCATCCTGGAATTTTGCATACCCAAGTTAATGATTTGTGAATTTTATGGCTCTAAAACAATAAGAACAGGAATATACAAGAGGAAAATATTAATAAATTGCTTTGAAAGTGGAAATTGGATTTTGCTAATTTATAAATAAATGTATTATAAATGAAATGCAAGCGTTTAGGGAACTCCCATCTCTTTTAGTTAACAAGTCGAAACATAACTAGATATTTACTTTCCATCATTTTAATGACATTAAAGAGTCGAAGGTTGAAATTGGGAAGTATCACGATTAATTGATCAATCATTAATCAATATAATTTGGCACAGTGGCGTGAGATATGTATCAGAAAGCTATGGCTTAGAAATATGATTCAATATATAATTTTAAACTATGCAGGTCATAAAAGATTCAAAAATTCCTGTCTTAGTTTTACTGTTATATAGCAATTACTACACACCCAGATATTTTGTTGTTCTACAAAGAGAAATGGAAATTCTTAGTTTCAGCTGGAGAAAGCTGGAAATATTACTCTGAAAACATGCATCCATTCATAAAAATGTATTGAAAAAGGAAAAATTTACTGAAAGGAGAAAATGTTTTAATCTTGGGACTGATCAATGCTTTGTAACAGCCCCTAGGAAACCCAGTTGCGTAAGAGTTGACTGGAAGAGTTTGACTAATGGTTCCAGTTACACAGAATGGGATTTTCCTTCATATTTACCTATTTTAGAAACTGGTGTTCCCAATGTAACTGTCCCCAGTTCCTTACCACTGGTGTAGTTTTTGATCAAACAAGCTTTCAGGGAAAAATATCCCTGGAATTCCCGTTTTGTTCAGAATGCTTCTGTCTTAAACACCTCCTTTTAAATTCATCTTTAAGCACCGCATTCTCTGCAACCAGAAAACTACTTTTTTAGTTTCTATCGAATAACGTGTGCCATATTGCAAATATTTTGACAAAATGTGACCAAATATGTGGGCCCACTGTTTCTACTGTCTGTTCAAAGTAAAGTACACTGTCACACGTCATCAGACCACCTTCTCTCCAGTCAGATCAAATTGTAAATGTTTTGGGGTGATGTTAGAAAAATGACCGGACTAGTTACGGGTCAACTTCTAAATGGCTGTTGGTGAAAACACTTGCTTCTCTTTATGAAAGAGAACGAATCTCACCTACTCTTCAAGCCTCCTAATCTTACTCTAGGGACACGTTTCCTCCTCATCCTCACGCTTTGCCATTGACCTCTGCACGTGTCTATTGGAAATCTAGGTCAAAGACATTGAGGTCTCGAGTAGCAGAAGCTTTGAACTTTAGCTCAACTGTGGGAGCTATTGCTGATCTAAGTTTTTGGAGTGGTCCCCATCCCTCGTGTTGTAGGTCTCATCCAAGTGTTTTTATGTTAATATTAGAGTAAGTCCACTCTCGGGGCTCAGTCTCATCTTGCTAGGGTAGTGACCACTTTGAGATTATCTTTGTTTCACTAATCAATACTGGTTGTAAATTAGTAATAGAAATCATGCAATTTGAAACTTTTCTCCCTATTAGCAAGCCAGGGAATTTGGAGACAGTACAAAAGTACATTATTGACTTAAAGTCACTGGGAGCGTTTTACTGAGATGCAGCACTATGGACACACATGGTAGAGCAGGTTGTCAGGTTGCAGCCCTGTGTCCACAGGGAGCCACAGGGTTTTGGTTAAGTCCTTTGTCTCCTCTTTGTTGTTGTGTTGTCTGTAAAATACATATCTTGAACACCTAAGTTTAAATGAAATCATAATTCATGTAAACTACAAAAATCATATGTGTTCTTAACCAATCTTTTCTTTAAATAACATACATGGAAAATAAACATTAAAAATATTATAAATAAGGCTCATGCCTGTAATCCTAGCATTTTGGGAGGCCGAGGCAGGAGGATTGCTTGAGCCCAGGAGTTCAAGACCAGCCTGGGCAACGTAGCAAAACCCCGTCTCTACAAAAAAAAAAAAAAAATTAGCAGGGCATGGCAGTGCACCTGTAGCCCCAGCTACTTGGGAGGCTGAGGCAGAAGGATCGCTTGAGCCCAGGAGTTTGAGGCTGCAGTGAGGTATGATCCTGCCGCTGCACTCCAGCCTGGTGACAGATGGAGACCCTGTCTCTTAAAAATGAATATATATATATATATATTATAAATTAAAACATCAAGATTACATTGGCCAATTAGTGAAAATGGCCAAGAACTTACAAACAAAAACAAAACCATTCAACCCTGTATTCACGAAGCAAAGGTGTGTAGAAATGTCATTCTCATGCAAATGGGGGTAAACTAGTAGGAGCTTTCTTGTGGGCAATTTGGCCACATGTATCAAATCACACTATCACACAGAAATTTCAATTCTAGGTATTTGTTTCAAGCAAATAAAAAATATTCGCAAAAATATTGAGTGGAAAGTTTTTTGTACTATATTTGTAATAGTGAAAATTTGAAAAAATCTAAATGTTGCTTTTTAAAATTTTAATAGAGAATTGATTAACTAAATTACAGTACATCCCAATAAGATTAAAAATCCTTGATATTTGTTGAAATGAGAAAGTGCACATTATCTACTGTCAGGTAAAGAAAGCAAGGTACTAAAGTATGTGGAACATGATCACTATTCTGTAGCAACAGGGAATAATAAATGTTAGGACTAAAATATTAACAGTGATTTTTCTCTAGATGAAAACAATAGTGAATTTTTATTTCCTTCTTTATGTTTTTTGTTTTGTTTCCCAAGATTCCTGCAATGATTATGCATCACTTTTATTGTAAGAATAATAGTTACATAAACAGTACAAATTCTCAACAAAAGAGATTTTACCCTTTGGTATCTTTTAAGTTTACAATTCAGTAATTGGCTTCCAGTGGTGTCCACCATCTTCAGAGAAATTATAATAAAGCCAATAACAAGAAATTTTACCTTGGAAAAAAGCAGAAACCTTTATCGGTATGTATAGGTTTCTGAAAATTTAGAAGTAGTTTAGACATGCTTTAGACTAAGGTTTACAGCTTGTTAAAGATTATCAACTGTGGAAATGTAGAAACAGAAATCCTAAAGTTTTTAATCACTTTTTATGTACACCGCCTGAAAGTTTGTTTTGCTTCTGTAAACTCCTGTCCATCCTTATTTCAGAGGCTTTATCTTTCTTCAAATATTGACTAAATATCAAGCAACATCCTCCCCCAACCCACATTCTAAGAAATATTCCAAGCTTTTTAAAATTCTACATTTGAAAAAAAAAACTTGATTAGTTATTAAACCTAAGTCTCAAGCTGCAAATATGAATGCAAAACAGGGTTATTTTTGCATGTGCACAGGGATAGCCTAACCAAACAAAACCGCTGCCCTGAGAAGTCCCTTGCCTTCTGCCCAGCCTCTCCCCAGACTCCCGCAAGGTGGAACAGGTGGCCAGCTCTCTCCAGGTACTCAGGGCTCTTTGTCCTCACACTACAGATGATGAAGCTTTGTTCCCTGGGGCCGGGGAAGACGCAGGGGGAACAGAGAGGACCTAATGCCACATGTGGAGTCACTTGCTGGGGCACACAAAAGCAGATGACGTAAAGGACATGTTCCCAAACACAGATGAAGGAAGCAGAGACTTGTGTAAAGAAAATCTTTAAATATGGGTATCCAGTTTGTTCCCTGGATTATTTAATCTATTTGTAGCCTTACAAATTGAGTTTCCGTATAACTAGGTATACCTACATGCAATTAAAATTGCTACAAACTCATAACAAATACCACTTCAACTTATTTTTAAGATCCAGCAGAAGACAGAGGCATCGTATTTCGACTTCCAACGAGGGCACGGTGGGGAGCGATTGGAGGCGCAGGCCACTCACCTGCCACGGCTGCTCTCATGGGGGCCCACAGCTCCGTCCTATGCCTGGGCTCTAGCTCCCCACCCCGCGAAGACTCCCTGGCTGCTTGGTGGGGTGAAATCAGAAACCCTCTCCCGGGGCAGATCACAGGCCTGCAAAGGGAGTGATTAAGAGCACAGACCCCTCAGCAAATGCCTTCTGGGCTCAAAGCCCAAGTTCTGTCCTTCCAACATGTGGCCTTGGGCACATTCCTTGACCCTGCACTCCTGCCGGGCTCCTCACCTGCAAACTGGGATGGGAGTGAGAAAGCCCAGGGCAGAGGGATGAGTTCCCATGTGTAAAGCACTTGGAATAGTCCCCAGCACTTAGGAAGCACTTGACAAATATTAACGAAGGTCACCACGTTCAGAGCTGCTCAGATAGCCTAGTCTTCCATCCCTTGGCCGGGGAATTACAGTTGATGACAGCGTAGCAATATGGCTGATGAACTAGAAAGAAAAAGAAAATTAGAAAGGAAAACCCAAATTCTGTGTCCATCCCTTGATGATCGGAACTCAGGTCGCAAGCAGCTTTTAAAGCACTTCATAGCTACAGGTGGGGACTGCTGGGCAACCCCTCCCAGGGAGCAATCACTTCCCACTTCCTTTAACTCTTTCGCTATAGGGTGAAATCACATAATCACAGATTTAGGGGTCTGTGGTAAAATAAACACAACTTCAAGGGATTATCATGCGAAGACCCCAGGCCACTGCCCTAAGCCTAATTATTCTTCTGTCACCCCTTGAGCCCAAAGTACATAATCACCCGGTAATCGAACTGAAATGTCTAAATGGCTGGAGCTCCTGAAGGAGGCAGCTATTTACCAATGAAAAAAGTCAGAAAAATTTCGCAAACCTCCCCGCACTCTGCTGCATTAGCACAAGACTGTGTAAATACGACCCACCTGGCCCGCTCCTCCTCCTCCTCGGATCATTAATGGAAACAGAACAATCCTCGCTGTCACGGGCCAATGCGAGGGAAATAATTAAAATATCACAATTGCTCAGCTGCTTCTGAACAGAGCAGTATGAGCTCTAACCTTTCTCAGGATATAATTTTATGAAAATTCAAGCGAAAGGTAGAAAAGTAAATTTTCCTGCTCACGTCAGTAAGTGCTTCTGGGGGGACAAAATGAGGCCAGAGGGCCTCGATGTCACTGTTTCTCCCAATATTTACTGAACGGTGGTCCTGGGCTCTCAGGGGTCAGGGTCCCCTCGGGGTGGGAGGTGGAGCGCTTACGTGACAAGCGTCCTGGTGTTCTCAGTAGAGCCCTCAGTGCTCTAGAATAACCTGCAGAAAGAAAAGTCACCTCAAACACTGAATAAAAGAGAACAGCCAGGTTTTTTGCATTTTGTTGGGTTTTTTTCCCCAAAAATTGTACAGTTTTAAAAGCTCGGATATCAGGTTTTCCTCTTTGGAGCAAAACAGAACTAACTCCAAGGTCTTCAGGGTCTTTGCTACTGGAGCAAGACCCAGCCTTCCACCAACGTCACGTCCCCATACATACACACAGGCGTATTACAGGTATTTTTAAGTCGTGCAAAGGATTCTCTGAAGGAAGCATCTTAGCCCATCTTTGCGCAAGACAGCCATCACTCGATGGCTAAACTTGACAATCCTTCGCACCTGGTGGAGTTAAAAATTTTAATTATCGTTTTAAAAAATGCAACACTTATCATTTGAATGAAGTATGTCAGCACACAAATCATAAAATGATGATTCTGAATAGAATTTTTGTTGGTTGATTGCATAAGCAATACCTCTTGTTGCTGAAATAACATCTCAAAGGCAAAATAATGACATGACAATCCGTGTAAATCAAGAACTGCATGTGGGTTTATTTTACATTTGAGAAAACAGTGGATTTAATTGTGTGAACCAAAATGTACTGTACAATATTAATGATAGAACATCAAAAGGTATAATGAATAGTGCATTGCTTGCTTTGTTTTTATTATTTATTTCTGTCTGATAGTTCCTCTGAGTACATGCATCTGGAGAGATGCAGGTGCCAGTAAAATTTCTCTATTTAAATCAAGCTGCAGGAACTAAATTTTATTCAAAAATTGTGGTTTTACATTATATACACAGAAATTTAATATAAAATGACAATATAAAAAGTTAAAAGAGAAAGCATACAGCCAGAAGGTACAAAGAAAGTTGAATAGATTAAAATGGTACGATATGTAACATACAGGAGTTTTTAAGCTGATGCTGGCAATTTACAAGGAAAGGACTCCAATGTTTGCCCCATTTTTTTTTCATTTACCAATGCAGCACGCTATAGAAAGGTCAGCTTGTACCAAAGCTTACATTTGTAAATAACTATAAACCGCAGTATCTTACAGGAAAAAAGAAATAGCATTTTTACACATTTTTAAATAATAGCTTGCATACTTTTTTTTTTTTTTTTTGCCAAAAGTGGCATTTTTCAGCATCCAGAGGGTTTGGGCATAGTGGTGACTGGGGTATTTGTTGTTGCTGTTGTTTATGTTTTTTTGTTTTGTTTTTATTTTAAACATGTGAAGTGGTGGCTTCCTACCCCATGAGTCCTAGACAGCTTTCTATCTTCCAACAGCCGCATGCATGTCTCCCTCACACACCAGTTCTGCATATAAAAGCTCATTTTTTAATTATTAAATAAGTTTTGTGTCTGACACAGCTTTTGATCTGAATGAAATGCCTTTAAGCCTTTTTTTCTTTTTTCCTTTTTTTTTCTCTCGAGTGAAAGGCACGGAAATGCGATTACAGTCCTCAAAGGGTTAAATTTGACACTACCAGGTTCTATGACCTTTATTGTCATGGCAACTTCGTAATTTTAGGATGTCTTTTTATCATTGTTATTTGTGTCTTTCTTTACTGCTAAATAGCGTCTCTGAGCAGTGTGCCCCACTATTTCCTACAGAAGATAGCTTAACACCAAGAACAGATGTTGAAAATAAAGGTCAGACTTTGACTCACGGAAAAAGAAAAATAACATGCACAGATCAGACAAAGAGCATATAAATATAACTACAAAATATGTGTAAGAAAACCAAGGTCCAGATAGGCAGTTCAGCAACAAAGGAAAGACTGACTTTAGAGGCTCAGGCCAGGCCTAGTGCAGTACGACGACGCCGTCTAGTGCAATGTTCTGCGGTCACTTGCGCTCCCGGACGCTACTGCTTCTCTAGCTCGGTCACATAGATCAGGTGGTCCTCTGGGGACTTGCCGTGTGTCTTACTAAGGTGCAGTTTGACCGCGTGCTTGCTCGCGAAAGTCCGATTGCAGAGTTTACACTGGAATGTGGAGCCCAGGTCCTCCTCGGCAGCCCCCAGCGGGCCCAGAGTTTTGTTCGCGAGGACTTTGGAAACATTCTGCTGTTCTTGGATCTGATTGAGTGGCAGCTTGGAGAGATCCTTCAGGCTGAAGCCCAAGTGCGTCTCCAGATGACTTATGTACGTGGAAGCAGTTCTGAATTGAGAGGCACAATCGTTGCAAAAGAAAACAGGATGCCCTGTGTCCAGGTTCTTCAGGAATTTCGTCCCCCCTGTCCTCCTCAGCTGGTACTTGACATTGGCCAGCCAGTGGCTGATGGTGGTCATGGAGAGGCCGGTGAACTTGGAGATGTGCACCCGCTCCTGCGGGCCCAGGTCCGACATGATGTACTTGCCCTCCGCGGTCTCCCGCAAGCTCGACGCGAACTGGGCCTGCAGGATGAGCAGGTGCTGCGGATTCCAGTTGGACTGCCGCCCCTTCCGCTTGTGCACTGGCGACAGCTCGTCCAGCGCCTCCTCAAAGCTGCTGCCGTCGGCGTCCGACTTCTCCGACACCGTGGAGGGCGTCGAGGACTTGGGGGTCAGACGGCCCGTGAGGTTTTTCACCATGTCGGAGATGTCCATGAGGGCGCTTTCTCGAAGAGGCGACGCGACCGAATCGGCCACGCTGGAAACCAGGGGCTTGTTCTTGGACTTGGTCAGGTCGATGGGCTGATCGCTGTTCTCGTAGTAGTAGCGGTCGATGGCGTCTGCCTGCTTCACCGGCGCGGGCGGGTAGACCGGCTTGTCCAGCATGCTGTTGCTGATCTTGTACAGCATGGCCAGCGGGTCCAGAGAGGGGCTCATGGGCTTGGACACCTTGCCCAGGTGGGTGTTCATGATGGACTGCAGAGCGCTCAGGGGGTTGATGAAGGAAGGTTCCGGCGAGTGGTCTGTGATGATCCCCAGGTTGTTACAGCCATTGGTGACCTTGGCTTTGAGAGGCTCTGTGCCGTTTGGGGTGTGAGCATCCACCGGACCCTCCTTTTTGGCCTTCCCGGTCTCAGCATCAGGGCCCTTCTTCGGTTGTTTGCTGATTTCCTCCGTTTTAGGAAAATCTTTATTCTCTTTTGCCACCGGGGACACAGCCTTGGCCGGGGGGCTCTTCTCCTTCTCGGGGGGTCTCTCCTCCTTCTTGACGCTGACCTTGCCGGTGACCTTCTCCACCAGCTCCTCCATGGCAGACACGTTGCTCTTGTGCGGCGGGGGTGTGAGGCTCCCCGGGGAGTGCAGGAGGGCGTTGTGCTCTGCGGAGGTCAGCGACTTCACGCCGCCAGCGTAGGACGGCTGCACCTGCACGCTCTGCACGGCCGCCTGCAGCGGCTTCACAGTACTCGGCAGCTGGTAGGCCGCGTGGATGCTGGGGTAGCCGCCCCACGAGGGCGCGCCATTCTGGGCTTTGCTGATGGCCGTGGAGACGGTGTTCTCGAGGGACTTGAGAATGTCGATGCCCCCCTTGGGGCTGTCGTCCAGGTCCTCCTCACGCAGGTACGGGTAGAGCGTGGTGGGCTCAAACTTCTCCTGGGTGTCCTCACTCTCCTCCTTGATCTTGTCCGAGTCACTGGCCACCGGTGCCTTCTCCTTCTCTGGCTCTTTCTTTTCCTCAGAAGTTGTGGACCCCGCAGGGGAGTCCGGCTGCTTTTTGATGCTGGAGGCGGGCAGCCGGGTGTGCGTCGTGGGCGGCAGGGGGATGGACTGGATCTTCTCTTCCACCACGGGGTCCAGCACCAGCTGCTTCCCTTTCTTGGAGGCTGAGGTTGTCACTTTTAAGAAATGGCCGGTGACCATCATGTGAGCGGTGAGCTGCTGCAAGGTGTCGTGGGAACTGCCACACTCCATGCACTTAAGGATCTGCGCTTTGCGGGCCTCAAACTGCCAGGTGTAACTAGCACCGTTCTGGTAGCCGTAGCGGTTATTGGGCGTGACGTATGGGTTTGCCACCTTCTGGTCCTTGGCCGACTCGCTCAGTGCAACTTCTGCCGCCAGGCCCGCTGGCTCGGGAGAACAAGGGGGCGCCAGGTCCTGCAGTGCTCGCTTTTTGGTAGAAGGGACCAGTTTGGTGATGGCTGGCACTGGCTCCTTCAGAGGCACTTTCTGGTAATGCTTGGTTTTGATCATGTGGACGCTGAGGTCTTGCAAGGACTCGAAGGAGTGTCCACAGTACATGCACTTCAGCACCTTCTGGGCGTCCTCCTTCCCCTCCATCTCCATCAGCGAGCGCTTCCTGGGCTTGGACCACCGCTTGGTCTTCTCGGAGTCCTTGTCCCTGTTGTCGTCGCGGTAGTGTCCCGTCTCGTTCATGTGCACCGTCAGTTCCACCAGCGTGTCATACGCAGCACTGCAGTCTTTGCACCGGAACTTACTGGCGCCGGTGAACACGGAGCCGTACAGCTTGTTGTTCTGCCGGTAGAGCTGCACGGTGCTGAACAGGCTGGGCTCGGGGAGCAGCCCGTACGAGGGCGTCTGCTGCAGCGTCTTGGCCAGGGCGGCCTGGTGCCAGTCGTAGCCGGAGCTGCTGCTGCTACTGGTGGTGCTGGCGTGGCTGGTGCTGGTGCTGCAGCTGGTGCTGGGTGTGCTCGCGGTGGTGCTGGCCGCACTGGCCGTGCAGGCGGGGGGCGTGGGGGCGGGGGTGGCGCTCTCCTTCCGGCTGACATCGTTGGTGCTGGTGGTCGAACTGGACTTCTTTAAATCCAGAGCTAGGCTGGACCAGCAAGACTCCGAGAACAGGTTTGCGTACACGGCTTTGATCTGCGCCAAGCTGTCCTGGGGGTAGGAGACGCTGTCTGCGCACTGTGGCTCCTCCTTCTCCTCTCTGGAGGAGGAGCTTTTGAAATGGGCGAGCTGGTCGCTGCTTTCGCTGAAAGGCGACCCGTAGCCGGCGTCCTGATTAGTCGCAGTGCTGACCGGGGAGTTCTGGTAGCTCTGGGCCTCCTTGATCTCTGTCTCCTCATTGCACACGTACTCGCTTTCCTGAACGTCCAAAGGCAGCCCATCGTCCTCCACGCGCCCTTCATCTATTGCCGCCGCCTTCAACTCTTCCTCGGGAACGTAAGCTAGGAGAGAAAAATGAAACGCAGTTAGAAGAAGTACATCATCTTCGAGGACACGGCCTCCCCAGCAGTTAGATGATCTTTAAAAAGACGTTTTCGGTCGAGCTCCCAGGCTACAAGGCCACCTCAGCTTTACATATCTGCCCACTCCGCAGCTCTGCAGCAGGAGGCAGGGTTCAAAAAGGCAGTTTCCCGCGCCTAAGTGAGTACGTTTCAACAACGGAGCCCGAGCTGCAGGACCAGCCATCTGCCCCTTTCTGACAGGTGTCAGTTCGTGCACTGGAGCCAGCCCTCACCCCACAAGGACTCCTCCCAAAAGCTGTTCCTTCCGTAAGCGACAGTGACATGGTGTGAGTCCCCCATGGCTTCCACATGGCAAATATTTGTAAACACCTATCGGGCGGGACCTGGTGATCAATTTTTAGGGCAAGATATTTCACAGGCAATATTATATGGTTCCCATACATAAAAATACCCCTTGATGGCAAACAATGAAAATGCTCTGGTCTTCACTAAAAAGAAGAACACAACACGGCACTACCAATCTCCTGCCTGGAGAAAACAGAGTGCCACCCACACGGGGCTGCCAGGCAGGTGACAAAGGGCTGCGGCTGTACGCTGCTGTCCAAAGCAGCAACATTCCCCACAGCCAAAGGTGGAAACCACATGTGCGTCCCCAGGCAGAGGAACAGAGTATGGTCCATCCACACAGTGGAAGACCATCCAGCCTGACAAAGGAAGGTCCTCTGACACGTGCCACCATGTGGATGGACCTTGAGGACATTATGCAAAGTGAATAAGCCAGTCACAAAAGAACAAATACTGTATGATTCCTCTTACGTGGGGTCCCAGGAGGAGTCATGTTTTTAGAAACAGAAGGTGGAGCAGTGGTTGTCGGGGCTGGGGGAAGGAGGAGTGGGGAGCTGTTGCTGAGTGGGTAGTTTAAGTTTCGGAAGATGGAAAAAGCTCTGGAGATGGATGGTGGTGATGGCTGCACAATAATGTGAACGTTCTTAATGCCACTCAACTATACACTTAGAATGGTTAAAATGCTAACTTTTATGTTATAAATATTTTATCACAAGTTTTTTAATTAAAAAAGGCCAACAGTGTATGCCCCCCAGGCCTCTGACAGGCCTGCAACACACAGCAGAGTGACTTCTGGGCGGAAGGCGGCCTCTCCCCGAGGGACCCAGAGCAGACGGACAGTGGTCGCAAGGGGGGCGTATAAACCATTGGATGAGACCTCGGTTTCCGTACTGCAGGACATTTGGATGGTGGACTATGTGACATGTCTTGTTAATTCCCAAGAGGAGATTACCGCACATCCCACCTCCTAAACTTTGTTGACCAATGTACTTCTGCTTATTTTTCTTTTTTTGACCAAATAACTAGCTGAACAACTTGGGAAATTTTGGGTTAAGATGTTTTCCAGAAAGCCCCTATTAAAATGCATTGATATGACCTGAGAGGGGTGTCTCATTAAATATCATCGTTCATTATCACATTATCAGAGGCAGATCCTGAGGGAACGTGGCAAAGAACACACACGTTTCAGGGAGGGTTGACAGGAGGGACAGAGAACATCTTGGCTGCTCAGAAGGAGGATGCCAGGGGCAGGGGGAGCAAGGTGAGGGCGTCACACCTGCACATGAAGGGCCCCGGGTTCTGGCAGCAGCCAACACTCACGGGCGCGGCACGGTCACGTGCCTACACGCGCACAGTGAGAGACAACTGGATCTTTCTGCTCACGCCCTTCAGAACACCTGCACACCAGCCTCGACCCCACCGCGGGGACAGGGCGCGCAGCAGCCTGAGCACACACGGTGCTTCGCCGCGGGATGCAGAGGAGCAGTGCGCTGACAAAGCTAGGAACTGTAGTTCCCCTAATACCTCGCTGCTAGTGTGAAAAATAATCAATAGCGCACGACCTTGGGCTTTAAATACAGGCATCAGCATCTAGGTAACACTCCAGAAGATTCTAGGATCTGTGGTAAAACGTAATTGCCAAGTTTAGTCACATTTTCACTTTGCTCATGATTATTAAAGGTTTGGGATGGTCCAGATCTGAGAGTCCACAGCTGGACCCTCAGCCCAGGGATCCCACTTGAAGAACCACTGGTCAGACTCATCGCCTTTAAACGAGGCTGCCTGGGTCGCACTGGCTTGGGCCACGAGGTACCTGCTCTGTGGTTCCAATGACGACACCGAAGGCTTCGGCGGGTGTCCAGAGACGGGCAGAGCTCCTTTGAAGGGAGAGGGCATCGGGCCCCTCCAGAACTGCAGGGCCCCGAGTGTGCACTATCCCGACATCAGCTACTCTGCACCACAAACAACACAACTGCCTGCCACTCTCTCCAACACTCCCCTCCTCAAAGATTCCGCCCACTTTCTCCCCACTTGGAATCTGCTGATTCATTGTTCTGAGTCACCCCAAACTAGTGTCCAAGCCAGAAACACAACACCATCCTGGAGGCCTCCTGGCTCCTTGGTCCCGCAGCCAACCTCACCCCTGCCCAGTGTGCCCATCCTGGATGGCCTCCCTCCACCACCTCCTCCCTGTGCCTGTCCTGGATGGCCTCCCTCCAGCTGCCCCAGACTCTCTGCTCTCACATCCCTGAGCTCGAGACTCTGTTAAAGTTCCACGTCCTCTGCAGGCTTCATAGGCCAGCCCGTCCACCAGGCCCCAGGCAGCCCTGCTCCCAGGGAGCGCACCGTCTGGACGCCACCCCTCCCCGCAGTCTCTGCCTGTGTAAGCTGCTCATCCCGCATCCCTCGGGAGGCTCAGATATCACCTCCTTATGACACCTCTCTTAATCCCCTCAGAGAAATTCACCACTCCCGGAAGAATTCAGAGGTGTTAACCTGTCTGTCCTCTTCATCAAACTGTGAACTCTTTCATTCAACTGAAGCTGAGCCCGAGCTGGGCTGTGTAGCTCTGGGCTGAGCGTTTTCATCCCATTGCCTCATTTAACTGCCACAACCTTCCAGGTAAGCATCACCCAAATGCCTGTTTTGCAGGTGAGAAAACTGAGTCTAGGAGAAGTTGACCAACTTCCCCAAAGTTACACAGAAAACAAATGACGGAATCGTGATTTGAATTCAGGCCCCGTGACTCCCAGCCCAAGGTCTGCTCCCTTTGCCACCTTCAGGACCAAGTTATTTCATTTTGTCTCACTAACATCGAAATGCCAGGGAAGACATGGAATAAATGCTTTTGAATGAATTAATGATCAAAAGTAATTCTGTATCAAGTATTTAAAACACCTTTTATGTGCCAGACACAGCATTATAAATGAGGGAATTTCAAAGAAAAAAAGGCGAGAGATTTTGAAATGTTGATAACCTTTGGCCCAGTAATTTTATTTTTGGAAGTACAGTCTAAGAAGATAATACGAAACACAGAAAGAGCTTCATGCACAAAGATGTCCTTTATACAAGATGTCCTCTTAGGCCACATAAAATCTGCCACCACCTAAATCTTCAACAATAAGGGGTAAAGTGAACGGTGGTTTATTGCGGGAATACAGTATCATTCAAACATTAAAAAGTATGCTTTAATGACATGGGGGACGTCATTAAATGAAAAAAGCAGAAGACAAAATCGCAAACACGGCACAATGGAAAAATCCTTTTCAAAGAATGTTAATAGTGGGGTTTTTTCGTAGATGAATACGAGGCTTAGTTATTATCGAGTGAAGTGGTTCTTAATAAATATCTGTATTTTCAAAACCTTCTTCGATGTTTTCAGTTCAACATATGTGGATTAGCCAGTGCACAGCACTTCCGGAACGAACGCGCTGTCGTGGCTCTCACCTGAGCTGCCCTCGTCTGCCCCCGTCGCTACTGACCACGTGGGCCACCTCCCGTCTTCCTCCTGAATCCCGCGGCCACGCCAGGGTGCTCTCCATGCAGCCTTCCTGCGGGACGGGCAGCAGAGTCCCTCGGATGGGGCGCGGTGGCCCCGGGGCCGGGGCCTTCCCTGCAGCGACTCAGCCCCCGCCCAGCGCTCCCCGCGCCGCGGCCTCAGCTGGCGGTTTGCTCGCGTCCGTCCTCGCGCTTCTTCAGCCTTCCGGCATTTGCGCCTTTAGCATATACTCGTCCGGTTCATTTAATCCTGATGATCTTCTATTTTTCAGCTATCTTACCATCCTACCATGCTCTCTTAGCTCATTGTATCTATTTAATGAGTTAACTTTTCCCCTCAATTTATGGGAGACGCCAGGAAGCACAAACCCGAGCGAGACAGCGGGGAGGGGCCTGTCCCGTAGCCCGCCCCGCTGGACCCCTTCTCCCCGCAGCCCGACAGCACCCGCCTCGGCCCACACACGCCCGTTCTCCCGCCGCCGCACCCGGCCGCCCTTGAGCCAAGGTGGGCAGGGTCACTTCTTCCTCTGAAGATCTCGTGACCATGGACACGTGGTCTGTGGGACAGCCACAGCCTCTCATGGGCGGAAAGGACTCAACTGCCCCAGGGGCAGAGGTGGGTGGGAGAGAGCCCTGGGGAATGTTCCAGATTCATTCTGTGACTGACTGCCAGCCTCACCTTACCCCCCTGCCCCACAGGCTTTGTGCCAAGGCCCCAGTAATAAGAACAATAACAACAGTGACAGGGGACACAGCACCACCTACCGACTGCACCACACACGGCCACCCACTCTCTCAACCTCCCCCACGGCTGGGCAGGGACCTTCCTAAGGCTCCGCAGAACCCTCGGAAGGCTCTAGAGTCAGCTAGGTTCCACTTTAAGGGCCTAGGACCTGGGGAGAACACGAAGTCTGGGTCACAGGACAGAGGCTGAGGAGGTGGGAAGCCCAGCCCTGCCCCCATGGGGCCCGCAAACACGAAGAGCCCAGCACCCTGGCTCCAGTGTTAGGGAGGAAGGGGGGCTTGGACTTTGCTAACCCTGCATCAGGGAGGAATGCGCCAAATGACTTTTGGAGACAAGACCCCCACCCCCGGGCTACAGCTGTCATGCACGAGGCCCACTAACTGACCCTGGATACGCATAAGGGTGATCTGAAGGAAGGGCCTCCCCAGGCAGCCTGGACCCAGGAGGCCACAGCGAGCTGGGTGAGACTGAAACCCACTTGCTGTCTTTCTACAAAGGGCCCGCACTAATGCAGCCGTTGCTGTGCCTCCTACTGAAGGACAGACCCCCTCTCCCCTCACTAGTGTGACAAGAGGAGAGAGAGATGGAAGGTCCAGACTTGATGTCTGGAGACCTGGGCAGGAGCCGAGGCTCAGTCACTTATAGATGGGGTGGCCCGATACACTCACTCATGCCTCCAGGCCTCGATTTCCCCACCGGTACAATCGTGGCAACGATCAGCATCTTTTGGGCTTGTAGGAAGCGTTCATGGAAATGACAGGATCATCATCGTCAAGCCCAACTCTGTGTTTGTCTGCTGCTGTGGTCTGAATGTTTGTGTCCCCCCAAAATTCACATGTTGACATCTAACCCTCAAAGTGACAGTACTAGGAGGTGGGGCCTTTGGGAAGTGACTAGTTTAAGAGTGGGGGAGCTCTCACGAACACAGTCGGTGCCCTCCTAAAAGAGGCACCAGAGAGCTGCCTGGCCCCTTCCGCCATGTGAGGACGCAGTGAGTGATGCCACTGTGAACCAGAAAGGGGCCCTCAGCAGACACCAGATCTGCGGGTGCCTTAATCTCAGACTCCCCAGCCCCGCACCGTGAGCAATACGCCTCTGCTGCTCGAGAGCCCCCTGTCTACGGCGTCGTTACGGCAGCCCGAATGGACCGAGACACCTGCTCCTCCTCCTCACGTCTTGCAGACTCAAGAATGAACTAGAAAATCACCTGCACATGAGGTACCACCCTCATACAGCTGTGGGAAGGAACCCTGCTTGGCCTCAGCTGCTCAAGCTCCTGCTAACACCAAATAAATGGGAACAACAGAAATGAGATAATGATAAGCCCGTCCCAGTAAAGCTGGCCCGGTGTCAGTCCTAAGCGCCGTGTAGATGGCAGAGATGAGCAGACCTGAACGTGGACCCAGTGGGTTGCCCTGGCCCCTTCTCGTTCTCCTCTCCCTCCGCCTGCCCTGCAGTGGTCTTGCTGATACTAGAATGTCTGCCAAGGAACAGAGGAAGGAAGGGAGGGGGTGGGAAACCCAAACCAGGCAGAGACGCTGTCCTCGTTAACAGCTCTGCTAAGGCCTGCTGGGGGAGGTGGTGGCCACCAACAACCACAACAAGGTCTGGAAACTTTGTCCAAGCTCTTTTCCTCATTAGTACGGTAATGGAGAGGGGGCTCTGAGAGCGGAAGATGGATGTTCAAAAGTGACAAATACAAAACGCAGGTCTTCAGTCCCTGCCTGGTGACTGCCTAACAGTAAACACCAAAATTCGCTATTGTATTGCCACCTGGTGAAACTACATAATCAGACCAAATTACACGTTTATCTACGTGAAACTATTTTTTAGACTGGCAAATGTGATATCCATGAACAGATGGCCATTATATCAAAACACATTTACTCCAAGGGGCCAATTCACAAAGGGGCTTACACACACCTAAGTGATAAATGTATAGCTTCAATTTGCTGTAGAATCTTATAAAACATGCTTTCTTCCAAATTTATAATTGATCACTGGTAAAGTAACTTCACCTTCGTTGTGGGGAGAGCAGGTGGTTTTGATGAAAGTTAGAATACACTGGAATACAAAAAATGCAGAGAAAGAGAGAAAGCATACATAGGCAGAGAAGAACATGAAAATACAGCAAGATATACGTTAATTTACTAACGCAGTTCTGATTTCTTACAGGAAGGTTGACACCTTGCCAAGCGAAGCTGAAAGGCCACTTCTGCTCTTATGTGATGGAAACCAAAATTTTTCTATCACTCTAGCAAATTCTCGTTGCCAATATCAATTGCTAATATACGATTAATGGTTTGCTTAAACACTGGATTTATAACAGAACTATTTATTTACTTAAAACCCAATAGAAATCATTTTTAAGAACTGCAGAGTCTGTAAATAAAATGACCTAAAATAATTAGGTTTTTCCTAATTATAATTTTAATTAGGAATTCACAGGTAAGTGCCCTAAAATAAATATAATTGCTTCTTTCTCTCACTGCCCCAGAATTCAATTTCAAGTTAAGTGAGGAATCAAAAACCTCATTTCAAGACCCCTCCTGCTCTTCCCAATAAGCATTTCAGGTATTAATCTTTTGTCCAGAGTTCATGGCATGTTACAGCAATGTCACTTGACAAGTAGGATGGCACAAATCAGAGCTTAAGCCATGATTAAAAAGATGAAAAACTCTCTTTGATTTTCAGTGGTGTCAGGAAGAAAAAAGGAGGAAAAATATATGAGAATCTTGAAAAACTGAAAGTTAAAATGAAGTGAGAAGAGCAAAAAATACATAACTTTTGTATGTACCCGAGAGAACACGTGGATATGCATTACCACCGGAGTGCATGTTAATATATGGTGGAAACGTTCTCTTGTTCCACAAACTAAGCGAGTCCCCCCCAACTGTGCATACACAACGTCAAGCACCGGAAAGTCAGATGGTCTCAGTCATCCCCCATGTTTGGGGAAGGAGAAACCCCACCCTGAGCCATCTGATGAGCCTGGGTTTATAAGCCCACGATTAGCAAAGCAGACCCCAAACACCAGATTCCAGCCCAGTACTATCTGACCACCCGGAACTGGAGAAGACTTTTGTCAGGAGGGTAGGACTCGCCCTGACGGGACACATTTAGAAACACAGAGAGGAGACCTGTGCGGGAAAGACCTCTTCAGACAGCTCAAATGAACATAAAGAAACGCAACTCAGAGTAAGTACCTATTCACTATGTGCTATGGGCCACCACAAAGAACCAATAACGAGCATCACCAAATCTACCGTTGCCTTGTAATCCGGTCACCTTTATACCACTGCACGTGCCATGCCCCAGCAATACTCCAATATAAAGTTTATTTTTAAAATGTGAACTTCTGTAGGCATTCGTTAAGGGTCTTAGAAGATGAAAGAGGGAGACGGACAAAAGGAGGGGTCTTTCACAGTCCCCAAAACCCACTCAGGGCTTATGTCTCCACTTTACAACCCAGTAGCTTATTCTCATGAACACATAGGATTAAAAAAAAAGCAACAGGAATGCCAATCTTCAGGCAGTCAGGGTATGGATGTCAGCAAGTTCCAGGGACATATACCAGGGACACATGCCGGTACTGATGAGAGACCAACTCCTAGCACAAAGCTAGGAGGATTTTTATCTTTACATATGCTGTAGCTGGATACGAATTACTCACTGCTGTGATGCACCATGAGCTAACACGTCCAGCATGACTGGAAACCAAACACAAGGCCACACGATACCTGACTTATATCAATTCCTTTAAGAACAATATTGGGTGTCTGAATCAAAAGTTATATCCACACTCTCACGACAGAAAATATAAATCTTTATCATATAATTAGGCTTACTTTTACTATTATCAGTGAATTCTCATAATTGCTTTCCAAGATGCTTTTTTAAAAAAAATTTTACCTTGGCAGACAGGGAAAGAAACAGAGAGCAAGACAGAGAGACACAAAAATGCATGGGTTTAGCTAGAGCAGTTATTTGTGGTGAGATCCTTTGTTTTCATTACAAGCCACGATTTTCCAAAAATCCTTTGTTTTCATTACAAGTTACAATTTTCTAAAAATCTTTAGTTCTTATGGACACAAATGCACTGGAATATATTATAGTATTTGTAGAAATGTTTATTTCTAGTGACAGAACGATGAGAATAATTTATTTCACAAGGTGAATGAATACAATATTTTAGCCTAAAAGATTTTTATAAGAGAGGCTACTGAATCGCAGAACAGGATGTCACCACCATTGCGTTTTCTCCACGAAATGCTCCTCTCGGTGTCATCAGCAAGCCCTGCCACCACCACCCCACCCATGGAAAGCTGATGAATGAGGATGCTTGGGAGTGTAACTGTAGTATAAAATTCTTCTTCTACAGTTACTTATAGAAATAAATGACATTTTCCCCCATCAAATAAAACAAAGACTCCAAATCATCATTTCTGCTATTTCTTTTTGTGTCAAAACAGCATTGCCATCACTCCCCCACCCTTGCTGAGCCTGGCACAATGGTGCAGAAGGTGACGGTGTGAACACGTACGGTACTTCCTGCCGCCGGCGGGGACACACAGAGCGGCCTCACGGACCTCGAGGAAACCGTCTGAACGGACAAGCACCAGCGTGCGGAGAAGGTGCTGCCCCTTCCCAGGCGCACCTGTGCATTAGGGGTGGATGTGGGACTGTGTTCACAGTGTGTGCACATGCGTGTGCGCGTGTGAGAGTGTGTGCGTGAATGAAATATTTAAAACCACATAGGCCGTACCACTCCCCAAATGAGAATGGGACAACTGCATCTTATGGTTAGACTTCATTTTTTAATTAAATCTTGTTAATATTTTTTTGTCATAGAAAGTGCCTTCTGGATGCCAATGTGTCCCTAAAGATGTGCTGTCATCCTGAGCAACATGAAGTTCTGTGCATTCTAATGCAAGTGGACATAAGGCAATGTATACGGTCCCTGTTAGAGCTCTACACAACACCAGCAATGCGTGCCTTGACAGTTCACGATGTGAATACACACATATTGTCTGGGAAAATATTTTCATCTCAAATTGTAATTACATAACGAGGCGTAAGCATCGTATCTTCAGCAAATTAGATAAAAACTGTATTTCTCAACTCGCGGCCCAACATTGTTTAAAACATCTTTGTTTCTTTAAAGAAAACAAGCCTTGCTCTAGTCAATAGTCAGTTTAAGGATGGTGAGAAGTGACAGCTGCATTTGTTTTTTAATGGCTAAATGTAGTAAAGTTCCAAATTCCCTGGAGTCCTAATAACACTGGCTCTGAGCAATTAGGTTTATATTCCCCCCCGAACCTGCATCTTCATCTGCACCCCAATTATGCACAAAACGAAGGAGTTTTCTGAACCACCCTGTTTTATATTCCATAAGAGGGGAGAGCTCCCAGAACTCCGCCTCGGCGTTGTCATTGTTCCTCGGATAGATGAACACAAGTGTGGGTGCTCTGCTGAAAGAGCTGAAGCAACAATAGAAGAAAGGCTTCCCCGAACATGCTCTGCTTTCCAAAAGTCAGCCTTAAATCTACCCTGAAAAATTAGCAGATACCAACCTGGTTACTCCAAATACCCACTCGCATGAGGTAACAAGTGCGCACCATCTCTGTTCCTACTGACGGCAAAACGCCCCGATGAAAAGTGAAAGACATGTTCTTTCAGTGAAAGAGGCTCAGTTTTTGCCAAGCCCCCAAATTTGGATATTTGGAATCATTCAGACATTGGCATTTACTATAACAGGCCAGCTGAGTAGATGTTTCCATTTTTAACTCATCTGGATATAAAGTAATATAGTCTACATAGGAGAAGGGTAGTGATATTGGAAAATGTAAAGTATGAGTACAGTACTGAAAACGTGTTGAACCATCCACACTAACATACTTGAATTTATAATGATATTGTAGGACACTTGGCACAGGTGAGTATTCCTCCTGCCCGGGGACCTGGCATTTCCTCTGGAAATAGAGCAACATGTACAGGGTCGGGTAGACAGTGGCAAGGAACTGAGTTCCAATTTTCAAACATTGTTTAAATAGCACTAGCAATTCAAATAAAATGGTTCTTCTTCACGTGAACGACTTATGAAAGTAAAGTGACTTTCTGGGCAAAGAGAAGGCCATTCCAGAAGCAGATTATTTGTAATTATAAGAAATGAAGAAATTAAGTTCTCCTTCCTCCCTTTAAGTTTCAGACAGGGCCCTAAGACACGTAAGGTGATCACCTTGCGGCTTTGTCCAGCTGGAGATGAGCCTTGCGGGCAGCCCATTAGAGAGGAACACACGGAGCTCTGGCCCCAGTCATCTCTCTCCCTCTCATCCCCCTTAGAATAAAAAGAGCACGCTAATAGCAAAGGTCTGCAAAGGCGACCAAGGGGCCCTGCGAACCAGCACAGTTCTGCAGCGATTCCAATCTCTGAGACTTGCTGGCTCTTCCCCTTCTATCTGATAAACTATACACCGAGCATTCTCATTAGGGCTCCCATCACCAACGGGAGTGGAGATGAATCAGTCTAGGCCCCCTCCCCTCTCTGCTCTGTCGAGATGATTTCATTGAAATGTTCATTTTCATCCCTGCTGGCAACATTAGAATGGAAGTATTTAACCTGTTTCCATTACTTATACAAATTACCATTATGGGGTAGGACAGATGTTAGAATCACGCCACATAACTGACTTCCATACATTCTTTACAGGAAGCGTGAGGAGCAGGAAGGCGGCTAGATCATATTATCCCGCTCAGTAATGTTCTCTCTGTTACCAGATTCATTAACTTCGCGCATCGGCATTTCACTTTCTTTCTTCATGAAAATTCCCAGGCTGCTTGGACGCATTTAATTTGGAGAGAGAAGCCTTTGCCAGTGATAATGTTTTGATCAGGTGTGTTAAGAGAATGGGGAGGGGGCCCGGGAGAGGGAAGGGGAGAGGCAGAAGAAAGAAGACAGGAAGAGGAAACAACCTTGTCAAAAATGTTACCTTCCCAACATGAATGATAAAAGGGCAGTCAGTTAGAGACGCTGGCACTCAAAGATGGCTGTCACTTCAGATAGGCACGGGCACAACTCACCTAGACAGGTGACACTTTGGTGGAGCAAACTCCTGCTGCATTATTGAGCACACCAGGGACGGGCTCGGGAAGGCTGCGGGCCCAGGATGCCTGGGGCACCTAGAGAAGTGAATTCAGCAGGTGGATGGATTTCACTCTTCATTTGCATCCCTGAGTGAAGCCAGAGACAAAGTTTCCCAGCTAAAAAGACGGAAGAAGGCGCTGAAGGCACAGTCCAGGTTCAAGCCTCAAGCATTCTGCACATCACACAAGTAGAGGCTGGAGAGATGCTCCCCGTAATTGGGGAACACTCAGGACCCTTAAACTAGTCACTACTTTCATTTTCAAAAATTTCGCATAAACAACAATTGCTAGTTTCAGGACATTTTCTCTGATTTCTTCAGGACCTTTGGAGTCCCCGAGTCCACCCCTTGACGCCACCTCTAGACACACACTGCAGGTTGGGTTCTTGGAGAACGCACAGGTGCAGGCACCACAATTTCTAGGAAAAGGCTTTAAAAGATTCATTCAGGGGGCATAGGAAACAAAACAAATTCTATTCCATCTGTTTCCACAGGAAAGCCTTTCTGACTCAGACCCTCAGCTCCCAACCTGAGCGTAATTTTCAGCTTTCCCTTTTTCCCTTCTGCCTTCCTGGAAACACTTGGACAGAAATGCTAAGCATGCCTAGCTTAATGAGAAAAAAGGGAAAAGAAAATATTCATCGGTAAAAAGAGAGACAACACACACTAAAAAGTCTAAACTACACTATGGGAGTGGATTCAAAAGTGGAAGTTATTAAAGCCAAGTCAGGTGTAGAAAAAAAGCGTGTTTGATGTTAATAGTTCTCAAATACCTGCAACAGTAGCCTGAAAGAAAAAAAAGTACACACGTGTAAATATATTCCCTGTAGAAAGGGTAAAAAACCCACTACCACCATCAGAAGCATTTTTTCCCTCCTGTGGAAACACTGAAATCCAATCTCAAATAGGAATAAAATATATTCTCGGATAATGACCCACGTAGACAGAGAGGAGGATTTTTTCCAGTACGCTAGTAATCTATTTGGGAGGACTAAGACTATTATTTTGAGAGAAATAATTTATGTGTTCTTGGGTAAACATTTCATACCCATAGAATATCTGCTCAACCAGCATTATGTTTCACATTAAAATGTCATTGAATAACAGAGCAAGGGTTCAGTAAACATTACTGGACCAGGCACTACCTCACGTGCGCCACACGTATTCGCCGTGTTAGCTTCTCACCAACACCCTAAGGGGAAATCCTACCATTGCTCTCTGTTGCCTTGTGAGGAAACTAAGGCAAAGAGGTGGAGCGCGGTGCTCCGGGCTGCGCCATCAGTAAGAAACGCAGCGGGTGCTTTCCCCAGATAGGCCAAGGCAGGCCCAGGTTCCTGGCATGAAACCAGGCCATGACAGGGGGCCATCTCCATCAGCAATGGCGAGTGGCATGCGTTTAAAATTCATTCTCGTTTCAGAGTGATTTGTTTGTAAAACTAGGTCTTTGCCTACATGAAGCTCAACGTGATTGATCTTGGGTAGTTCTGTCTAAAAGGTTTGGTCATATGTACCCACCACGACAGGCTACAGAGGAGAGTATTTTCGGGACTGCCATTTATGGGCTGGCTACGAAGCCCTATCGGAATCTATTTCCAGCCATGCTGACCCAGGCTCTGTCAGAGAGACAGAAAGGTGAATGGTGCTTGCCAGGTGCTGGGGGGACCTGGGAACGGGGGTTATTGTTTAATGGGTACAGAGTTTCAGTCTGGGAGATTAAAAGGTTCTGGGGATGGATGGTGATGATGGCTACACGATATGAAGGTACTGAATGCTGCTGAACCATACATTTAACAATAGTTAATAAGATATAAAATTTTGTATTATGTTTATTTTACTACAATAAAAAAGGAGGGGACCAAAAGAAGTCTGTTTCCAACCACACCAACCCAGGCTCCTCGTACGGTCACCTCTCTGTCCCCTGAACAGGTGCCCTACCATAGAACAGCTCCAGCATCACCACCTGGACAGCCTTCCGGGAGGCTCCCCACCTGCGTGTCCTCCACACACTGTGGCCACTCTGTCACAGCGCAGGGGAGGTGATCGTGCAGGGCCTTCCTGCTGGGCCAGGGCTCCCTGGCATGGAACCACATCTTAGCAGACCTTGATCCTGGCAGCTAGCACGGTGCCTGGGACAAAGTAGATGTTCAGTAACTACTGGCTGGAATAATGAATTAAATAATGAGCAGACACTAAATTTAATCCAAAGCAAACTGATGCAGACAAATGTATCAAGGATACGGCTTTTTTCATACACATGAGACAAAGTTCCATGTGGCCCAATCACGTGGGAAGGGGAACCTTGCTGGATTAGAGTAGAAGCAACTCCTTTTATCAATCTCTTTTTGAAAACATCATATTTCCAAGACGCTGGCCACCCAGCCCACGTGGCAGTCAACATGAAGCCCCGCCGTCGTCAATCAAACATAGTTCTCCACAAGTTCTGAAGGCCCTAATGATTTGGCTGTGAAGAGGAACAGCACATCACCTGGAATCATAAAGGGAAGAAAATGGGGTGGAAAAGGGAAAAACAACCACTCTGAAATCCTGTCTCAGAAGATCCATCTTTCCTGAGTTGTGCCTCCTGTTAAATCAGTAAGAATATCTGTCAGAGGTATCCTGCTACACCATTTGGCTGATGTCAAACCTAAATAAACCAGATCAGAAAACCAGCAAGTGGCAGGAGGAAAATGAACGGGCATGGAGCAGCCTCACTGCTAACTCGCATGGTTTGCTTGCTGATTTTTGGCGAGGGGGGAGGGAAGTCGTGGCAATCACTGCAGTCATTTGCAGTAGTAATGTCCAATTCAGCCTCCTTTCATTCCCCTGATTTAGGTGGTCAGAGTGGTTTCGTAGCCGACATGGGGAAGCTGTGCTGTTTAGCAGGCAGTTTAATGGGAAACTGGCAGTCTTATTTCTTTCCTAGATTTGGTTTGTCACTAGGTCTCCATTACATGCCACTCAGCTTTGATGTCTTTGGACAGGACTGATCAAAAGATGTCATTTGACCTACACAGCATGGCAGAAACTTGGAGAAGTCTCATAAAGCGACACTCTGGCTGTAAATAAAATGACATTATTATTTCCTCTCTCCTATCATGTAGAAAAGCCAATTATGGTAATGCACTGCATGTCAATGAAAATACAGCAATCTTTTTGGAGCAGCGACTGCAGGCATCAGTATTGCAACTCTCCTTCCTGGGAAAATTTGCCCACTGGAAAATGAAGAGGAAGGAGGTGATAGATGTCTTAAAGACGGTTAATAAAATCCCGGACAGCCGAGAAAAGTGCAAGTCAGCAAAACAATTGGAAGTGCAAAATGCAAACTGTTAAGTTTCCAAATTATCTAATAATTTAATCTTCAGTGATTTATATTCTGTCACCAAAATGGCCAGTATCGTGTCCTGCATTTCTCAGCGTTTGACTGACAGGAAAGGCGATTTATGGTTCTAATAACCCCCTTTGCCCCCCCTTCTTCTTAAGGAAGCCGACTAGGGGCGGGGAGATGGGGGATTCTGACCTTGTCCCTGAGATTCATTTAGAAGTAACAGTCATAAGGTGTACTCCTGTCTGCCCTGTGTCACTAAGACAATGTAAAATGTCATGCAGGATATTGTCTGCTATTGTTTTAGAATGCCCAATTTTATGCGTCTCTACTTGTGCAAAGTATTCACCATCTTTCTCCTACTCAAGCATGTGTCAGGACTAAATATGCATACAAAAGGTGTCTCTCCCCCAAGAAGCAAGTGCCCATTTGAAACATTTCTTACACCCAGCTTCATTTCTATAATAAATGGAGGCTAACATTCCACAGTGCGCAAAGAGCCAGACCCCTTCCTCCTCCTTTCTCCTCTCCGCTCCTAATGTCTCCCCCTAATTCAGAGATGCACAAAGCCCACTGCTTGCCATGTACTTCGGAACCCACCCAAGACTCCCTGACACTGTTTGGAAGCAGTGAGCAGCCTCCCCGCTTTGATCCCACCTCTGGTTCTCATGCCACACTAAACCTCCAAAGAAGCCCTTGCCACACAGCCCACGCAGTATGGCTGCTTGACTCAACGGTCTGTGGATGAAATGGAGCCTGCCTGTTCTTTGGCCATCCTATGGGTCCAACATACAGCAAACACTTGTGCTTTCTGTTGGGATCATTTATTCGAATTGGGAGAAGGCAGCTTCAGAGCAGCCTTTGCAGGATTATGGGCAGAGTTGCAATGTAAAATGAGATTTCCTCCCAGGGGACACATTTTAATATTTTTGTAATCATGGTATATATTCATTTTAAGAAAAAATAGAGCCATGCAATTTGTGTCCATTGAAATTAAAAAAAAAAAAAAAAGCAATTTCCAGAACTACTGAATCTATAACAGAAATAGAAACTTTTTGGTTATATCAGAAAATTTTTAAAATGCTCAAATTGTTTGGGTAAAAGAAATTTCATTATGACAAGTCATTTCTAAGCACACATTGCAACCACATCTTTTTCCCCTGCAATTTAATTTTGGTGCATAATACAGCGCAGATTAAATTTAGAAGCTTCATCAAATTTTAGTAACTTTAAATAATATTCTTTATGTCAATACTGCCAGGGGCTTAACAAGATCTGACATTTGTAAGGCTACAAATTGCACTGAACAGAGTCACAGCGGGTCCCCGCCAGGACTCAGCGCGTGACTCCTGCCGGTGATCGATGGGGGCCCACAACTATAGTTCTTGACTCCAGCCCCATCCATCGCAGTCTGCAGGTGGCAGCGAAAGAAAATTTAAGTTGTTCAATTTTAGTGCCACTTTTTGGCTTTCAAACGACACCCTTATGTTTCAGCAGAATATGAGACTGCGGCCGGTTTCTCCTGTCACTCTATTGTGCTTCCTGGGGACCACATTAATTGCTATTGCTTCTACATACAAGTTGGATTTCTGTTCATGAGAACTCCGGTCCAGGTTTGTAAGCAGCTCGATATCACCCAAAGCTGCCTCCTTATTACACAGGGCCCCGTGTTTATTTTCACATGAACACGATGGAAAGGAACTCTTTGAATTCCTGTCGTTACATGGAGGCTCAGTATTATCTACAATCTACAAATCAAAGCATTACATTTAAGTCCTGAGAGCTCCTTCAAAGACTTATTGTTCAACCTAAAGTATTCCTAACTTGGAAAGAGAATTCTAAAACAGGTAAGTGAGTTGACTTTGGGTTAAGTGTGAGGACAGAGGCCCTCGCGCTGGTCTGCAAGACTCCGTGTGCATGATGCCCCACGCTCTGTCACCCTTCCAGGAACCCCTTATGTGACAGGACAGCACCAATCTCACGCCAGGGCTGGGGGACTCTGTGGTCTAGTCTCAGGATACCAAAACAGGTGGGCAGAACAAGGACTGTGTGTACCGATAAAATGCCAGTATCACTTGCTTTAATTAAGAGTTCCTTCCAGCTCTCATTTAATCTCAAGCTGGAAGACTCAGTTCTTTCCAAAGAACACTTTTTAAAAATAAAAATTATTCCTGAAGCACACAGGAAAAAATGACCTATTGTTAAGCAATCCTAGCAAAGTGTATTTCAGTAAATACAAGTACTTTATTGCCTTTTTGGTGGGAATTCATGAGCTTCATGTAAGGGGGGGAAGTACTAAATTCATCATCAGACAAGAACTACAAAGTATTTCTACATTTCTGAGTTGGGAAGGGGTCTCCTCTAGAGAGCGTGAGGGGCCAGATGGGGAGAAAGCAGATTTATCCACTGGATGTTTCATTCCCTACCCCAATATTAAATTTTATGTGGGGAATCTAGGAGTTTAAAAGCTTCACATTTTTGTGTAATAAAAAAGAAATACAATATCCTGTTGCTATGCACAGTGACACTTTATGCAGGAAAGAAAACCATTCTCCTTAGCTATTCTTTGAAATACGACCTACGACGTCATTTAATTTTTGAAAACCCTAAGGTCATGTAACACACTTTCTCTGTCATTTGTAAGTACATTAACTCAGTGGCCATATGACAGTGAAATTATGATAATGGGTTGCTAAAATGGGTCAGGCAGGCACTGCATTTCATGTTAGCTTCAAACAACCATCAGGACGCAGCCCAAATCAAAGATGACAGGAGAAAAGCACAGAGTTTACTTTTCTTGAAGTGTTTCTACGTACTCAAGTACACACGCATGACGGGCCAAAGGGATCCCACCTCAGTTGTGGACTGCAGCAAAACAACTCCACTGAAAGACAAATTTTGCTTTAAAAAAAAAAAAATTCTGCTTTAAAATCACAGATGTAGAGTTAAAAGGGAAAGAAGAGGTCAAAGTGGGCTGCTTTCCAAAACATTTCTCCACCACAGTCCAAGGTTTGAACAAGTGGGATCACATTCTGCATGTAAAATTGCTCCATTAAATAAAAACATTTTAAAACAGAAGCACATTTAATGTATCCATTTAAGCAAAAAATAAAAAACACCTCTCTTTTAATAACACTTCTGGTGTGTTGAACTCTTCTGAAAAATAAGAAGAAACAGGAAGTAGAAATTTATTTTGCTGTGTGTGGTACATCTTCCACCGAAGTGTAATTGAGCAAAAGATGCCTAGAGTTCAAAACTAGACATGTCTGTCCCCTTGATCTCAAAAACAAACCAAACCGCCCCCCCCCCAAAACAGATTCATGGCTAAAGTTTAAGAATGAAACTTTTTAAAAGACATTTAAGTATGCATGTCCTGCTAACTTTATCCTGCTTTGTTTCAGTAACGCAGTATCTATACAGGGTCCTCCCTTAAACATGCTGGCTGCCTCCAGTGGGGGCCCGGGACCGTGCTCCTGGCTGGCCTATGGGAGACCCTGCCAAAGACCTCACCTAACAGCGCATCAGCTTGGACTCTAAATAATTTGCTAACTACCTATGCGTCAGAGTGCAATTCCTTTTAAATAGCCCTTTCCCTTTCTTCTCTTTTTCTCTACACTTAAAAAAAAAAAAAAAAATCTGTCAGTATAATAGTTCCTGGGAGAACTCTAAGCATGAGGTTGATGAACACAAAGGCACAGAAACACCATCCACATGCAAAAGTTAACTGAATGGCAGAGATAATTGCTAAGATAATTATTTTGATAGAAGCCAGCTGAAAGCTTCTGTAGTGTCTCTTACTATTCCTGTTAAGGGTAAACTATCCGTTTCAGATCTATGCCATTCACGAACATATTTACTGGATGACATTTTGTTTTCAATTTCTTTTTGGAAAATAATCATAACAAAAGCCAGGGACTTTAAGAGAACAGCTAGGTAGTTAAGTTTATAACACGTATTTCTGATTATTGTACTATAATCTTATAAATGAGTGAAATTATATAATCTTGTGAAGCAGTTATCTCCAGTTGATAAAATAACACTGTGCTTTATAGCAAGAGAAGAAACACAAAGGACATTGTGGACTATTCTATGGTCAGTATCAGCTTAAGCTCCTTGAAACTCATGCAGTTGACTGACAATGGAATTTAATGTAGTATAACTACAGTAGCCTTGAGCAAAGACACAATTACAGCTGAAAAGCATCTTAGATTCCTGACTGTTGCTAGCATCATGGTATAAATCAACAATTGCTTCTTTCCTCTTCCTCTGCAACCTCCTACCCTCCAAATTCAAAACACAGAATCTTCCAGTATCAAAAACTTCGTAAAAGGTCCCTTTGTTTTCCTCAATACCATAAAAATAGTGTAGCTGGATCTAACATGCATATGTAAACCAGCTCGGAGAAACACTGATTTTCCTTCACACTAAATTATTATATCTGTATGAAATGTTGATACAAACACCACGACTAACAAAAAACACAATCTCTAATACTTAATTGCCAAGTTGGAAATAAGAAACATAGACATATTGGACACAGTTATTGTCTCTTGGCACCGTAACTAAAGCAAACCATTTCTTTAACTGATAAGTACATATTTAAATTAAATTAATTGTGCTGAGAGTTAGGAATGCTAACATTTGCTTTTGAGAAAAGGGACTTACAGAATATACAATATGGTGTCAGAGAATATATTGATTATTGATAACTTATTTATATTGATATTTAACACAAAACAAAAGGGTGTATCTCTCTAAGAGACTGAGAAAGAACAAAGGAGACAGAAGATGATTAAAATGGCAGTGACATAAATGGAAATGCAGGTAGATCCTGCACTTACAGCACTTTGTGGTCCTCAAAAAGGTGTCGTAAGTCAAAGTGATAAAAGTTGAATCTGATTTCGCCACAGAAATAATGTTAGCTTGATAGATTACATTCCTGACAAATGATTTCACACTCTTTAAAAAAAAGATATGACCATAAGTAACATATTTAATCAAATACTTAATGAACCTGCATACTGAATAGTATGAAGCTTCCTAAAGCACACACACATTGACTGCAGAGGTAGCATGGCTTAATACAAAAAGCAGTGGATTGCTAACCGGAAAACTGGACTCCTATCTCCATTATACAAAAGACATCCCTGAGACACCTTGAACAAGGTCCATAACCCAGCCTGAGTCTCCATTTCCTTATCTATGAAAATGGCAGGGCTGGAGCAGAAGATCTCTAAACCCATTCCAACCCGGAAATGTTCTTGGAGCACCTTGCAGAAGGCCAGAAGAACAATGCCAGGCACAGGGCACAGAAGGCTGTGACAGTGGGCACAGCAGGGTTCCCACAGGCACCAGTGGACTCTCACAGTGATGCGCTGGGCAGCGGAATGACAAACTGCAGGGAGTACCATGGAAGACTAGCTCCCACTCCCCAGGAGGGGCTGGGGATGCTAAGAAGGGCTTCTCAAGGGGAAAACTGCCCAGAAAGTTCTAAAAGGATTCCAGAATGCAAGAAGAGTAGGAAAGATGCTGAGAAGAGAAACTACGTAAAGAGAGGCATGGTCTCGGGACAACAGGCAGCACGTAGAAACTGAGGAGGGCCTTGCTTCCACCCCAACCTGAAGACTGCATTTGCTAGGGCCAATCTTGAGGCCGGGATATAGGCTTAATCCAAATGCACGTAAATACTGTTTTCTCAGGTTTAAAAGAACAAACGCGATGGTCCTATACAAGAGGCAAACTGACAATTTATGTTTATATCATAAGCCTAGAAGTTACATTCTCTATGTCTGTATAGGCTATATCCTATGTAGCACCTAACAACGCTTGGCACACATTCAGCAAATATTTGTTGAATGGATAAAAGGAAGAATATAGAAAAGCATGCACAAATGTCTTTAACATGACTCAACGTCATGCAGTACAACGCTCTTACCTTACTTCACCATTCCTGACATGGTTGCGTGTTTGTTTTGTGTGTTGTTTTTTTTTTACAATATCACAAAAGGAGAAAGCACTTCCTTAAAGTCTATGGTGACCAGAATCTTCTGGTAAACTTTAAGGGGCGAAATGAATGCTTTCTAAGAAATCAGAGAGGCTTGTTTCACTGAGCTCTTATTTTAGTGTAAACTTCTCTCAAAAAAGCAAAGCCCCAGAGACTAGTTTTGCATCTCTCAGCTGGATCTGAGAGCCTCTCTGCTTTCTCAGGCCACCATCTCATAGAATCCAGCAGCTCTTCACTCCCCATTCTGAAGTCATGCCGAGCATAACCTCTGCCCCCTCCAGAGAATACAGGCCAATCCTGCCAGGTTCTTCCTTCTCAATACCAAAAGCCTCAAGGCTTTGGCCTGAGTGATGGCCAAATTCCATGTGATCTGTAGCTACTTATTTGCTTCTTCATTATACATTAAGTCAATTTATAAAGTTATCTTGCATGGAAATTAACATGCACCCCCATGTCAAAACTCCCCTTTGATTTCAGATCACAAAAAGCAAGGCTTTTCATTTCAGCCAAAGACCCAGCAGCACTTAAACAATGACAGCAACTGCTAGAAGTGCACTGTGACTTCCTCTTACCAGTCATTTAAGAACTGAATACACTATGTAACTATGAAATGAGAAGTTATGTTTTAAACAAGATAGAACCACATGCCTTGAAGAAAGCCACCACAGAACTCACAGCCGTGTAAATCACTGGAAGGCACATGTCAGTTTCTCTCTCTGCAGCTGTGTCCAAGTGCTGCTGTTTTCCTCACCTCTGCATGTCTTGTCTGAGGTTGAGTTTGTCGTCGTGGGTGCATGGGTCAGGCTGTGTATTAAAGATGCCAGTATGAGCTGACAAGTTTCTTGACACTCTTTAGAGCTGCCATCCCCAACCCACCGGCTGCTGAATGGTACCAGTCCTTGCCCTGTTATGAACTGGGCCGCACAGTAGGAGGCGAGCGCCAGCAAATCTTCATCCGTATTTATAGCCACTCCCCATTTCTCGCATCACTGCCTGAGTCCCGCCTCCTGTCAGATCAGCGGTGGCATTAGATTCTCACAGGAGCTTGAACCCTACTGTAAACTGCACATGCCAGGGATCTAGGTTGCGGCTCCTCATCAGAATCTAATGCCTGATGATCTGAGGTGGAGCCGAGGCGGAGATGCTAGCGCTGGGGAGCAGCTGCAAATACAGGTTATCATTAGCAGAGAGGTTTCACAGCACAATAATGTGCTTGAATCATCCTAAAACCATCCTCCCCACCAAAAAAAAAAAAAAATTGTCTTCCATGAAACCGGTCTCTGGTACCAAAAATTTTGGGGATTGCTGCTTTACAGAACACCTTTCTGTAAAGAGATGACTATTGTCCTTCCAAAGAATCACCACAGGAGGCCAAAAATTTGTGACCGTGTTGCCATTAATCAAAGCATTTTTGGAACTTCTCTTTGGCAGCCTTGGCTAGTCTCTTAAGAGACACGGTATTTTTACTTATGGTCCCACACTTCTCTCTCCATCTCTCCCTGCGTGCAGCAGGCACCAGGGATATTCCGCATTCAGAGTCTTTTCTTTCGAAAACATGACAGATTTTTTGTTCTCTGCCTCTTTGATGTGGGACTCGACTAATGAAACGGGAGCGGAAATGGCACTTCGTCACTTCCGGGGGAGGCCCGCGCGCTCTGCCGCACCTCTATCCTCCGGAAACGTTCCGGATGACGGAAGCACATCCGAGGGAAGCACATCCGACGGAAGCGGACCTCAGTGCGGGAGGGCAGCGTGGAGCGTGCGCAGGAAGGGCAAGCAGGTGAGGGAGCAACCAGCGGGGAAGGCCGTGGTTCCTGCAGCAGCCAGTTCTGACACCAGCCCCTACCTCCTTCCTGCCCCAGATCATCGGGTTGGGTCTCAATGGCACCTGAGCGACTCTCAGGCCGAGGCCCCGCAGGGAGGAGCCTGTGAGGCTGGTGACAGTGGGGTCACAGGGAGAGGGGAGACTCCAGACCCAGGACAAGGCCGGGAGAAAGGACCACACTTAAAATGCACTGAGGGACTCCAGTCCTCTGCGGTCGCAGGTACTGCAGAGACAAGAAGTATAAAACCGACAGCACCTGAAGTCAGGCTGCCTGCGGGTCCCCGAAACGAGGAGTCGAGGCTTCCCTGGGTCATCACGTCCCATGGCTGTAAGTTTGGGTCTGATAGCTGAGCATTCAGCCAACGGCCATGGGTTTCAGATCAATGTCAAGCGAAGGAGCCACAAAGGCAAAACTGAAGAGCATCGGCGGCAGCTCCCAGAGAAAAAGCTGGGGTGGGGGTCATGCCCACCCCCGCCCCACCCTCTGCAAACCTTTATGAATAGGAGATTAGCAGCTGCCTGTGTCTCTCCAACGTGGGGCAGACAATATGAACTTTATGCACAGTACTGGGGTATGAGAAAATAGAAGGAAAAAGACGGCTTCGTCCACAGACACTGAGATCCTGTTGATGCTCTTCTGCATATTCCAAAACCATTTTCTGAGCTTCAGCCACTTGGCACCAAGCTACTTCTGCAAGGATAGGAAATGAAGACAGTCTTTGTCCTCATAGAACTCAAAGGTAGGATGTGAAAAGGAACCCTCAGCTCATTTTAATATAAGACAAAATGCTGCAAGCATCATCCTTATAGGCCAAATGCTAGGAAAAATGCAAAAGCAAGAGAGATTTTTATCTTGTCTATGAAGATATAAATAAATGCTTGTTGAAATGAATTCATACGCTAATGATCAAAGGCCAAGGAAATATGAGAAGCCATAGGCTAAGAGGCTGGATTAGGGCACAGAAAAGACCCCTCAGAGGTAGTGCCTGCCCTCCTTCATGCATTCATTTATTCATTCATTCACTAATTTTCATGCAGGAATTTGCCTAGGAAGAGAATGTCTGAATCAGTAAGCTGATAACTGCCCACAAAGCACAGAGCTGGCACGAGGCCTGAAAGGCATCAGTTCAAAGGGCTCTATGGAGCCTGGAACATTTCACACACTCAAGAAGTGGAAACTAGCAAATCTTTCTGGAAAGCCATTTGGCAATTAAAAGTACACATACCCTTTGACCCCAGGATACCCTACTGGGAATATATACTTGGAAATAAAAGCACCCACATGCGAATATCCAGCGGCATTGTTTGGGATGGCCCACAACCTGAAACAGCCTGAACATCCACCAGTAAGGTACAGTGGTTCCCCCTCATCCTCATTCCAAGATGCCCAGTGGATTCCTAAAACCACGGATAACATTGAGCCCTATATAGACTGTGTTTTTTCCTATACATACATACCTATGATAAAGGTTAATTTATAAATTAAGCACAGTAAGAGATTAACAACAATTATAATGAAAGAGAACAATTATAACAATATACTGTAATAAAAGTTATGTGAATGTGGTCTCTCTCTCTCTCTCGAAATAACTTATTGTACTGTACTCACCCTTCCTCTCATGACCTGTCAATCTGACAACTGAGTGGGCTACTAAGTCACTAACTGGCAGCGAGTGTCTACAGTGTGAATAAACTGGATAAAGGGGTGATTCACATCCTGAGTGGGATCGAGTAGGACAGCTTGAGATTTCATCACTCAGAAAAGCACACAATTTAAAACTTATGAATTGTTTATTTCTAGAATTTTCCATTTAATATTTTCAGACTGTGGTTGACTGCCAGCAGGTAACTGGAACATAGCAAGTGAAACTGCCGTGGATAAGGGGGACCTAGTGTAATGGCTACGAAAGTGTGGGTCAGTCACGCCTAGAAAAGTTTGCAGCTAGAGAGAGGCCGAGAGAAATCTGTCTCCAGAGCAATGATCATGACTTATTTTTAAGTGAGAAATTCAAAACTGCACAGCAATTAATTCCATTTTATAGAAAATAAAACCCACGCACATGTACATATGTTTTTATATATCTATATGAGCACAAAGAAAGATAAGGAAGACAGAGACCAAGCTGTTTTTATGGGTCACCTTAGAGGTAGGGAGGAAATGAAATGGAAAAAGGGGAAAGATTAAAAACTTACTTTAACCCTTATATTACAAAATGTCAATTCTTTATACAATTTTGTGTTACTATTTTTAAAGAGCATGTATTGTTTTATAATTTTAAAAAACACTAAGTTAAGAACACGTGAGTAAGTAGTGCTGGCACTAACGTCACCGCTGCTGTCATCGGCATCATCACCATCGTCATCTGTCAGAGACTGGCATGGTCACCTGTCCTGATTTTCACTGTGAGTCCAGGTGAGGAGGGCCATCCTGGATGGATACTCCAGGACGGTGTTTCTTAAACTGAGAGCTGTAACTCATTAGTGGGTCAAGAAATCAATTCAGTAACATTTTTTTTAATGAAATAGAATATAATAGAAAACTTCAGATAACCCCACCTATGGTAAAGTCAAGTCTGCTTCTGATATACTGACACGCACTTATATACTATATTGTCATGGAAAATATGTTTATTACTGGAAGCCACTGCTCTAAGAGAAAAATCTTTATGCCTGAGGAAAGATGTCTTTCTTTTTCCTAATGAGAATGGTGAAGCTAAATCCCTTATATTTATAAAGAATACAAATACTTATAATTTTATATTAAAAGTATCTAACCTTCACAGCAAATAATGCACATGTGCACTTACTGAAAGCAACAGTTCTTATATTACATGTGGGATTCCAAGTTTGAAACATGTCTGGGTACGCTTGACATGAGTGCTTATGGGTCCATATGACCCATAGCTTATGTACACTAGAGCTGCTGTTTCAATACAAAATGCATATGTCCTGGGGGTGGGGTACTCATGGACAGCACCCTGATGGTGTGCTCCAGGTGCGTCCATCAGCACATCCCAGCAAAGCCTGTGTCGTGAGCATGGAGGAGCGAAGGGCGCATCACGTCACTGGCCCATCCTCCGCACACCACAATAAAGCTGCAGACGCACTGTGTCACACTCAGCTTAAAGAGAGTCATCTCCTAGGCAGGAGAGCACCAGTCCAGGCTGCCTGCAGGAGCACCGCTCCATGGGGCTGGGCATCCCTCTCTCCCGGCACCAGTCAGCATCCTGTGTGCCCAGACACCCCAGATGCCCCTCTGATCGTCACATCTACAGCACCGGGTGCCTAGTCCTAGGCGCATCAGCTGCCTTATACCACTTACTCCTCACACCCGCCCTATCATTTTACAGCCCAGGAAACTGAGGCAGGTGACACACCTAAGGTCACAGAGCTGGGAAGGGGCGGAGCTTCTGTCTTCACAGGAACAGGCACGACGTAGCTCAAGGTAAGAGTGTTGTCTGAATCCACAAGGAGGAGGAGGAACAGAACACAGAAAGATTCCACCAGGGACCAGGTGCTCTAACGTTACGCTTCCCCAACAGAAATATCAAATCAAACAAGAATATCACAGAGTCAAAAGCAAAGACCTTTCATTAATTTATCTGCCAATACTGGCCTTTTTGCCTGCTACTAACACCAAGCATCTTCAGCAACTGAGGAACAAATTTTTTTAAAAATCAAAAATTCCTATATTAGTAATTTACAAAATATTCTCAGATAATCAATAACCCTTACAAAACATTTTCTCAGAGAAAGTCGTGTTAGTTCAAGTACTTGCTCTTATTAATAAGTTAAACTCTCACTTCTTCTGCCTTGTCCTAGCCAAGATTCTGAATCACGGGCAGAATGATGTGTTTCTTTTTGTCACATGATGAGAAGAAGCATTGCTCAGAACAGCGATAAAAAGGACCCGTCACTTAAAAGAAGTTTAGCACCTTGTAGGTACTATTGAAGTTTTTGGTAAATGTTTCAAATGAATTACTGCAAAACAAAGGAAATTACATGCTAGTGGGGGTCTTGAGTGACCTGTTAAAGAAGGAGGTTAGAGTTCATTAATGATGTCTCAACTGAAGGTCAGTTTGATAAAGTTCTTTAGCTGTCTTCTCTAAAACTGCAACAACTAGAAGTATGGGCGCTTTCATCAGGGATGCAGATACAACGGGGTGTTTCACATACATCTTAGAGGCAATAAATACACATCACCACTGTTTTCTGACAAATAGGCAATAAAATCAAGTCATCTGAATATTTTTAAAAGAACAGCATTTCCCCATAAGTCTGTCTTACATAAAAATACTTCATCTGGAATACCACAGCTAAAAGAGAAAAACAACAGTCTTAATTTCAAGCATAAAAGTGCCTCTGGGTACCTAAAGCCAGCTGAGGTTTATATTTGGGCACAGAGCAGGTAAAAATGCACAATGTTGGTATGTTTCTGTGCCTACATAACAAATGCTGCTTCAGAAACTACCCAAAGACCTTATATTACTATAATCACTAAAATTTTCTAAAACAGTTTATTTAAAGAAGAAATAGTATTTTTCCCACATTTCTTCCATCTAATTCAGAAATCACTAAAACAATGATTACATAAAGATATTTCTAGAAAATTCCAGTGAACTGCCCTTAAGTTGCCAGTTCTGGCTTTCCCTATAATCACTAATTCACACGTACATATCAAGAAATCATTCCCTTCTCCATTTTGTAGCAATCTAAAAAGCAGAAAGAATTATCCAGTATAGGCAATGATATTATATCTTATTTTAAGGCCAGGGACAATGACTCAGTTTAGGATCTAGAACAACCATACACACATATACACACAACTGCCATGGGCCATGTGATTCAGAAACCTCCATGACCCAGCTTGTCTGCTATGACCAGAACTGGGATGCTTTGATCCGTCTGATTTCTGGGCTTTACTGACTCAAAATTTACAATGAACAGCTACCCTGCCTCCAAAAACAGCTTTGCAATTATTTTAGAAACGGAACCTAATTTATAAAGTAATGACACATGCCTATCAATAATAAGCAATACTACTTTTGAAAATAAATTCCTTTTAAAGAAGTCATGCTTCCTTACTGATTGCATAGTTGCATTGATAATAGGTCTTTTTTGAAAAATTGTTATTTAAAGCATAGAAATATCTGTTTTCATTGAAATACACTTAGTTGCCTATTTAAAGTCATTTGAGTGTCTTTATGTATTAAAGTATTATCGTTCTTGCCTTGTCCAATATCCCTATGAAAATAGCTCCCAAATTAAATTCCTAATAAATTAATAATTCACCTTCATTAAGTAATTTAATTTCTTTAGTGAGCAATAAATAGTTCTTATGACATTCTTCTAGGACGTAAGTAAAAATGTTATTTTTCTTCATTAGCTCAGTCTCCTCCTAAGTACCAGAAGTAAAATACACACACAAAAATGTGGTCTATTTGTTACCTTTTGTTTCTGTAACTGCAGCATCACCACAACAATTCCATTGTGTTTAATAGAAATCAAACAATTCGGGCAGCTACGTTCAGTGAAAAGCAATTTCCTAGAAATGTTAAAAACCTGGACTTTAATTCTTTCATTTATGTTTAGTCTATACATATATATTTTAATAATCAAGAAAATCACACAGGTACTAAAAAATGTAGGTGGCATTTTCCTAATATTATTATTAGATACTGTACCATATATAAAATCTAAAACAGTTATATTTTAAGAAGAGGCAATTGGCTTATATTGTATTCCCAGCTATGTTAGGGGAAAAAATTACTTAGAATATAAAAATTATTATATATAAGTATAAATAGCATGTCACCTGTATTTAGCATATTTGTTTCCTATTGAGCTAAATGTACCCTGGTGGTCAGATTCACACATTTAAGTAACGTTTCCTACAGCTCTACCAGGCATGGAAGAGCAGCCCACCACCTCCACAGAGGTGTGAAAATGAAAAAGCAGAGGTGAACAGGCAGACGTGAATTCAACCAGACCCACATATGCTGAAACAACACAGTGAGCATTATCCTCTTCCAAAAGCAATATTAGAGAAAGCATCCCAGATGGTAGAGCAGGAAGAAAGGAAACATACATGTCAGAAGAACAGAACCAAATAGTTTGCAGCAAATTCAACTAAAAAATATATACACATTAAAACAGATGCAGAAACTATGTTTAACCATTGAGATATTACATGCAAAGATGTTTCCATAAAAGAATCTATAACTATCAATTATTACACATACATCATCAGGTAAAACCACAACCATTCAGAACCCAAATGGGGAGTCATTTGGGGAGGCTGAATTTTCTGAATAGTTGAAGGTTTACCCTTTTAAACAGAATTTTGTAAAACATGTTTAAACACTGGAAAATCTATATAAAAACATACATGCTTTTGCCACACTGTTTAAAGCATATTGAACACAATTAAAATTTTCCTGATAACTAGAAATAATATCAGTAAACCATCACTGATGACCACAAAAGAGCAAAGAACTATTCAATTTCCAATAAAAGGCCTACAATGGAGTGATTTCCATATTACTTATTCCTTTACTATAGTTTTTTTTTTTTCCTTTTTTCTCCCTCACTATTGAGTCATCTGCTATCATTTCTCACTGTTATCTGTGTGCCTTTCCCCTATTTCCAGGATGCTACTTTGAATTTGTCATAGCCTAGAAGAACAGATATTCATGAATATTAGAACGAGTGTAACAGAAAAATAAAATTTAAGCAATGAGCGAGAACCTGGAGATATTCTGAGTAAATAATTAATTCAGTATATGGACTTTTGATGCTCAATGTCTTTTTATCCTTTCCCATTCTGAGTTCTGTTCTAGAAAAATAAAGATGGTAATTAATTGGTTTCTACATAGGTGAGGTTTTACTGTGTTTCACAAAAGATATATTTTTATTAATGTCTGAAATCCTTACTTACGTACTATCATATTAAACCATCCTAGAGTCCCACAAAGCAGTTGGTATCCTGATTCCCTTTTTAACAGACAGGGAAGAAACGAGGTGACTCTCAGAGACACATAACAAACTTATAAAAGCTGAACAAAAACATGACTGTCAATTCTTTGCTTTAACTTCTAAATTTGCAATGTATTCATATAGCAAACCAAAATTTAAATTTCATTTAAAAAACCAAATAGAATCATGAAAAAAAGGAGAATTATTTTATGTTAGGTTAAAAATGACCTAAAATACATGAGAAATGACCCAAAATACATAAATATTATAATAGATACTACCCCAGTCCCAGAGCTTAAAGGACATTGAGATTATTCAACAGAAATTAGGCATGTACAACAAAAATAAACACTGCAAATACAAACCCATACGATTTTGTAAGTTTTTAAAGATTCATTCACAGCCCCCAGTAACTGTCACTTGAAAAGCTGATAGGTCTTTCATAAAGCGGCATATCTGGAAGATATATTCAAAAGGCCTTCCCCAAAACTGAAGACCGTGAGTAAATCAGGAAGATTCCATCATTAACACACCTTTTAAAACTCAGATCATCTCCCTACTGCCTAATCCATCTCTATCTAGTGGGCGTTTTATACTCACATGGAGTCCTTTCCACTGTTTCATTGTGTTTAAGCCCCTTTTCCTGCCAATTCACTCTGAAAAGGTTTCACTTTTTAAAGGCAGCCTTCACAGACTTGAAGATGGTTTCCTTTTCAGGGTAAATAATCCCAGCATCTCACTGATTCTACACCAGCCAAGTGAATCTCTGCTTCCCAAACCTCCACTGAATAACACTGTTCCTGTGGTGCAGCAGACTTGGCTGTTTTTTAATCATTGATGATTTATTTGCAGAAGATGCTTTAAGGCAGAATTGTCAACTAATATTTGACTTTTAAAAACATCCAAAAACTCTCCATCGATTCATCAGTGTTGAAGAGCTACTGTGTTTTCTCAAAATAGGAAAGCCAAAACAGGAAGTCACAATAAAAGAAGTCCTAAAACCTAGATTGTAACGACCATATACAAAGGGAAACAGTACCATCTGCTAATATTAAAAGCTGGTTAGGAAGATATCAAAAATCGACAGCATCTCAATACCCCAGTAAGTTAAAATATAATAGAAAAATAACTCCTTTTCATTAGAGCAAAAACTACAAAAATAAATCAATAACCTAGGAGATAATATTTAAAAAATGAGGGACCTATTAGATAAACTCACAAAATTTTACGGTAGCAGATAAAATAAGGCTTGAATAAATTTGAAAATACACCAATTTTATTCTTAGGATGGGAAGATTTACTACAATAAAGATGCTGAATATTCCTGCATTAATTTATTAATTTAATACCATTCCGGTCAAACCACCTAAGGTATTTTTTTTTTAAGCTGACGAAAATGATTCTAAAGTTCATCTAGGAGAACAGAAAAAATATTCATTGAAAAAAGAAGAGTAATAGGCATGGGGGTGGGTAGGAAGCTATAAAATTATTTTATTAAATAAATGTATTATATAGACACGGTAATTCAAACAGGGACACGGGGAAGGAAGAGACAGATTGTTCATTGAAATCAAAGTGAAAACTGAGAGACAGTCCCAAATACACATGTAAGAACGTAGCGTACAACGAAGGCAGCATTTAGAATTCCACGTAGAAAGGATAGACTTTTTGGGAAAACCGGTTCTTCAGAAAAATAACTATAAAGTTAGATGCCCACCTCATACCATACATCAAAATTAATTTCAGATATATTAAATATCTAAATGTAAAAAAATGAATCCATGAAAATAAAACTGAATACTTATATGATCTCGAGGATTGGAAGGTGCCTTTAAGCATTACTTCAAAGGCAGAAACCAAGCAAGAAAGGACCAACTAAACTACATAAACACAATTCAGTACCTCAAAAAATGCTGTAACCCAGAGAAACATGTGCTGCTAGGGGGATCAGAAATGTGCACAACCTTTCCAGAAGACCCGTTGGCAATCTATACACTGAAATAATTTAAAACATCCAAAACCCTTGACCAGTAATACTACTTATGGCAATTTACCAAGGAAATGATGAGACTATTGCCAACATATACATACAACGATGTTGATTACACAGCTGCTTACAGCTGTGAAATGGGGAGAGAACCAAACTTCCAACGGTGGCTGATTTCTCCAATAACTTGCCAAATCAATAAAATGGACTGCTATGCATGTACTGAAAATCACTCACACACACACACACACACACACACACACACACACACACACGAGAATGCCTAGGGAAAGATCCAGAAGAATATACTCTAAAATATCAATTTCGGTTATTTCTAGATGATGGGGTTTCAAATAAGCTTCATTAATTTTTAAATTTGTTTTTCTTTGTTCAAGTTTTTCTAACATAAACTTGTATCACCTGCATAATCTTAACAGACAAAGGAAGGTGGCAAAAACACCACATACTATTTAATAATGTCAAATCAAAGGGAATTATCTGCAACTTCAGAGATACTAGAAAGGTGAGTTAACCTTTTTATTATAGCTTTTCCAAATGAATAAGAAAATGAATGAACAAAGCAAAAGAAAAATGAACAAATAACATGAGTAAAAATAATCTAAAAAGGAAAAAATACATTTTTCTAATAAAATACATGGAAAAAATTGTTCACCCTCACCTGCAATCCAGGAAATGCAAGCCAAAGCAATACTACTTCGCAGTTACTAAACTGGCAAAGATTACAGAATTAAAAATACCCATGTTGGCAACGGCTCAGGGATATGAACGTTTTCATGCACCATAAGGAGAAAAATACCTTGATACATTTTGAAGACAGGTGTGCAGTAGATACCAAAACTTGACAAGCAAAGTCAAATAAAAAAAAAAAACCCTAAAGAAATAATAGCAAAAATGTATAAAATAGCGCGTAAAAAAACTGTTTACCATTTAGTGAGTGAAAAATTAAGCTGTAATAAATACTACCAGCATCCCATTTTTGTTTAAAAAATATATGCGGAGACAAAAAAAGCCCTGAAGGAATTCAAATAAGAATGTTCACGCTGGCAACATCTGGGCAGAATGATCTAGAATAACGCTTTTTGGGTATTTTTCTATATTTTCCAAATTTTCCAGATAACATGAACAATTTCACAAAGAGGAAAAAATATTAGATAATTTAGAAGTTACTTCCCCATAATTTTTTCTCAAACTAGAAAGATAGTTTCTTCAGTAATGGACTTTACCCTAAATATAAGAAAGGCCTTTGATAAAAAGCAAAGTAACTTTTTTTAAAAGACCCTATAGCAATAACAGAGTTCAGTCTGAATAACCTGTGGTGTGTTGGGTTAACTGTCACACTCATACTGCAGAGAGGCGCTTTCTGGCAAACAGCCCAGGCACTGGTGCATCCTTGAGATGGACACTGGAATAGGAGTCGGAGTCGCATCCGCTGCAGAACTGGGGATGAGGTGCTCAGCCCATCTGGGTCTGAGTCCTCCCACGATATGCTGGAGGAATCCCATCAAAGACTACCTCCATTCTCTCCCGTCCCCAAGTGCCACGATTCTACCATTGTTGTTGACTCTAAGTGCCCATGTTTGATGTAAGTGGCCTTTACTCATTGAAGAAACATCCAGGATGGAAATATCCGTAAGCTCCCTTAGGAACTTGCACTCTCGAGGTGAGCCAAGCCCTGCCTTCTCAGGAGACCCAGGGCCTTCCATGGAGGCATCATTCTTGTGGCTCCCAGGAAGGAAGGACTCATACGTTGGTGCTGAAGGATGGGTAGGATTGATTGATCCATTCGTTCATTGGCTGGCTGGTCCGTCCATTCGCTCATTCACTCACCAAACATCTTCTCGAGTTCTAGTTTGTGTCAGGCACTGTCCAGGGAAATGGAGAGGAAAAGGGAAGTCGGCTCCAACTTCTGCTACCCCTGGCCTTGTGCGAGACCATGGGGCTTGGGAACAGAGGTGGACACTGGCCATGGTGTGAAAGGGAAGAACCCAAGAGTGGCCATGAAAAGGCTTCTAAGAAAAACCAGAACTCGGCGCTAAGAGAAGTTCTTGGAGGTTCTGGATTGGGATTGAGGGAGGGGGCACTGAGGGAGTGGGGTGTGCGAAGGCAGAGTGGAGGGACAGGAAGGGCCCCCGGCAGAGCGGGGCAAGGCGCAGGGCAGAGCAAATCTGCTTCTGACCCATTTCAGAGATAAGATGGAGAAGATTAGGCCCTGGCAGGATGCATCAGTTTCCCAAGGACCCACACCGGCTGCTGCCAAGGAACCCCGGATTTGTAACCTTTCCTGGGACCATGTGTCCGTTCCCTGGATTGCCATGGGAAGATGATTCTGGGGTGAGATGGGTATTTGAACAGCTTGCCCTGCTAATAGGTGCTAGTGACACAAGCCAGTGGAGGGGCTGCTGCTGGGACAATGTCCAGAGAGAGCAGAGGCAGGACCTGGAGTGTGAGAAAAGGGCAGTGCCACATGGATGCTGCACCGTCCCCTTAAAGCTGCAGTCTCCAACTGCCGCCCCCCCCCCGCCCCGCCCCGGGCCCCCCGGAGGTCAGTAGCAGCAGCCGGTGAGTGGAGCGAAGCTTCATCTGTGTTCACAGCCGCTCCCCATGGCTCACATCACCGCCTGAGCCCCGCCTCCTGTCAGATCGGTGGCAGCATTAGATTCTCATAGGAGCTCAAACCCTAGTAAACTACGCATGCGAGGGATCCAGGTTGCGCGCTCCTTATAAGAATCCAATGCCTGGTGATCTGAGGTGGAGCCGAGGCGGTGATGCTAGTGCTGGGGAGAGGCTGCAAATACAGGTCATCATTAGCAGAGAGGTTTGACTGCACAATAAATGTAATGCGCTTGAATCATCCTGAAACCACCCCCCTCTCCCCAGTTCATGGAAAAATAGTCTTCCACGAAACCGGTCCCTGGTGCCAAAAAGGCTAGGGACCGCTGCCTTAAAGAACCCATGGGCAGACACAGAGGGGACCTCCAGGCACTCTGCCTAGTGACATGCAACAGCTGGGTAGAGCCGTAGCCCCAGGGCCTTTCAGCGAGCCCTCCTCTTCTCCCCTCATTCCAGCAAGCGGCGGGCATGGAGGGGTTTTCCTCCCTGTTAGAGAGCATACACATGGGCATCCTCCCAAGCAAAAAGGGCTTGCCCTAAGACTGCTGGTTTCTGACCCTACTTGCTCATTAACACACCAGATTTCTGAATCTTTACTTCCGCTGCTATTTCTTAACCGTTTACAAAGAAATTCCAGGCTTGATCACACGAGACTCCGTAGACCACACACACACTACAGAGTATAATTAAATGATCACACCTTGCAAAGCTGGACATACTAGATAAACAGATGATATATCATTATCAGGAAAAATATAATTAGGCAAGTAAACATATATGTATGTCATAGTTAACTGAAACATTAGTTTCCTATAATATGTATAAAATTAATTCTAAATGAGAAAAAATTTTTGTTTCTTTTAGAATTTGTGGTTTTTCTATTTTCTCACTTCAACCCTCCATTAATATGGGTCAACTAAATGTCAACTGTATTTACAAAGATGTTTATATTTTCAGTTCCGTATTTCTGAATTCAGCATGACTCAATCTGATAATTAACAACCCTTGGATTATATACAATGATGAAGAAACATCTGAATAACCCCAAATCAATACCTGAAATACACATATGAAGATGAGCATGAAAGAAATATATGGACCAAAATCCATTGCTTTCTAGACTAGCCTAGGGATTAATACATTCTGTAACATTCCACAAGTAACTTCGTCACGTGATATTTCTGAAAGGAAAAAGTCTTCATTGAAAACCTGCAGAATTATCAAGTTGGACCCAATAAGACTCTTGCACTTGAAGTGGAACGCAGTTACTGCAGCCACCGATTACGTGGTCCAGCCACAGTGTGAACATCGCCTGTGAACACGAGCAAGGTCCTGTCTGCCCAGTGGACGCACCGCATCCAGCACGAGAAATATTTCTGTGAGCTGGCACATATATTTCATATACACACTCAAAAAATAGTTTCTGGTAGCTTCTATTGTTCCAAACTTCCTCAAAAAGAATTTATTTGACTACAGCCCTTATCTTTATGTTTTAGAAGGCAGTGTTTTGTGACTGGTTTTTAAATGCGACCGGAAGCCTAGGATTTACTTTCACTTTGCCTGCACTGTGGCTCTGACTAAATAAAATCTTTTGTTATTACCCTTTTCCATTAAAATAAACAGGAAATAAAAAAAAAAAAAAGTAAAGCCTGAACATTTCAAATAAACACAGCAACAAGTACATTTCATGGTAAGGTCACTGATATTTTTCACACTTCAAAAGGACAAAGCTGTGTTTCACTGCTGTGTGTGTGAGTGTGTGAGCTCACGCGTGTGTGAGGCTGTCCCTCTGTGTCTTCCTTCTAATTATACTGACTGTGGAGAACACTGGTGAGATTACAGAAATGGCTTCACCTCCGTATGAGAAAACTGCTTGACTAGAAAAGCCTTAAACATGCAGGCACCAGTCCTCACAAGCAGAATGAGGGGAAAGATGTTTTCCAAAATGAAATTTCAGGGAATAATTCTTTTCAAAGTGAGATAACTTAAGGGGCAAGGCAATTCGTGTGACTGAGTCTAACATCTGTTTTAAGTCATAAAGGCCATTACATTTTGTGGGTTGTGCAATTTGCTATTTAACCAACTTTCCACAAAAGCAAGGCGAAGTGGCGTATTTAAAACCAAGGACAAGGGGACTCCACTCACTGTGAGCTGGAACCACAGCCCTCAGGGGAGTTACCTCCTCTCCCAACACCGCAGGCTGCACTGCCTGCCCCACGCTGCGATGGCAGCCACACCGAGGCCCTGACACTCAGCCTGCTCCTGGCCATTGTGCCGCCCTGCTCTGTCTGCCAGAAAACACTGGCGTTTGGGGAAGGTGGGCAGTAGGTGATAGGCTGATGTGGCCATTGAAAAGAAACCAGGTACCAGGTCACCAACCCTGGGTAGAAATGTCTACCAAATGCTCTTCCTGAACAGAAAATTATATCTGGGCACTTCCATTTGCTAGAGCAAAAAGATTATTCGGAAGCCATATAAACCAGCAAAACACTGCAGGCTCGAACTTGGAATAAATCCCCCACTCCCCCTCACTCTACAGCATTTTCAAGCAGGGCTTTAGTACTCCATTATTGTGAATGTTCTTTGGCCCGCAGCAAAAAATATTGACAAAATTCCGCTTTTAAGACAGTTATTGTCTCTGTATACTTGATAGCAGCCTTCAGAAGTTCACCTGCTAGCATTAAATTCTTGAGTTTGGGTGAAAGGAAAGAAAATTTGCCACATCTCAAGCTCTTCTGCTGTAGTAGCAGCAAATCAAATTATTCTTTCAATTAAACTAGCTTTGTGCCTAAAAGAAAAAAAAGGCCACAGGCTTTCTTCCCTTGCTCAGAGAACCGAAGCCATCACCCCTTTAAACCCTATGACTCGAGCATGATCTACATGGCTTAGTATTCTTGGATAATACAGCTCATAAAATTAAATCTACTCTCAGAGATTTCAGTATCGCTGCGTGCTCTGAGCTTGCAGGCAATCAAGGGATCGAGAGTTCTGCATTGGGGTGCATTTTGATCAACCCAATGTAGGAACATACCCCTGCCCTGTCTCCCTCTCTGTCTCTGTCTCTGTCTCTGTTTCTCTCTCTCTCTCTCTCTCTCTCTCACACACACACACACACACACACACACACTCTATCCCATCCAGGTCTGTGTGCCAACACCATAGAAACCAAGGACACCCTATCAGGGGTTTCACAGAGAGCCAGGGATCCTGTTCTCAGCCCCACTCCTCTGAGGTAAGGAGGGACCCCCCCCCCTGCTGTGAGACTCAGGGGACTTCCTCACCTTCACCGCGGGATGCAAATGCCACAGCAAGACAGCCCTGAATAGCACATGCATCTTAGTCAGTTTCCTCCTGAAGAACTAGAGCTGGTCTATAATAGGAAATGCCCAACTAACAAATGCTCTCTGTGTTTGACTTTCCTTTCAGAACGTCTGGTTTAGAGCAGCAAAACGTGAACCACCCATCTTGGTTTACTGCACACTTTCGAGGTAAGGAGGCTTCAGTGGCTAGCGACATGCAGGGAAAGGTACTGAGGACATGTTGATGGGAGAGAGAGGGGAGGATCCTTTCCGGGGCACTGGATTTGATTCAGGGAGTCGTATCAGGGAAGTCAGAGACAAGTGCTAACCAAGGTTTCACACTCAGAATAATCAGGACGACACTTAGCACAAGCAAACACAACTTTTTTCTGTTATGGTGCATAAAATGGATGGCCTTTAGAGAACTTGATGTCTTTTGTTAAGTGTCATGATTATTAACAGTTTTTGATAGAAATCACACAGCAGTGACTTTTTATAATGAAGCTGCGGATGAGGAAATACAAGAACGCTCGCACCTCTGCGGTATACCTGCCTGAACGAGACAAGAACTTCCCAGACTCGAAACATGAAATCTGTCGTTTGGCTAAACAAATGTTATAGGGACAAAGGCGAAAATTTGCTAAAACAAAATCAATCGGAATAAAATTAGAAATCAAAAATTCAGAGCAGTTTTAAAAATTCTATATTCTTGCGGTTATTGTGAGGAGACAGCTCACGTCTAGAGCCCCCGTAAAGCCCCGACCTTTACTTTTTAATAGAGCTTCGTATGTTTAAAAACGGAACCACAACGCGGTATCACAAAAACTTAGAAGGTATCTTCAATACCAATTAAATAGTTAAAAAGTAACACTGACATACCCTTAAAAATGCGAGGATTCCTATAAACGCCCTCACTTCTAAAAGAGACGGCTGCAGAGCGCGTGGCTCTGTTTGTTTCCATAGCCCAGGTAGCGCAGGCTATTTTCCTGAGCGCAACTTCTAAAAATACCAACGTGGAATTCACCTCCTCCCTGCTCTTCTCTTTTTTACCTAAAGGCAAGAAGTAAATCCAGTTTCTCTTCACAGATTGTAGGCCTGGTTTTAATTTGTGCAATAGTCCTTTTGATAACAATGCTAGTTAAAACATCCATTAAAAGTCTGTAGCAAGCATTTAATGGAAGGAAAATCTAATAGGACTCCACTGCAACTCCTTCATTAACTTTTAAAAGAATTTCTTCTATAGTGTTAGCAGGGAGAGAGGAAGAGACAGGGGGATGTGGGCAGAAAGAGAGAGAGACAAAGAGAAAGACAGGCTGATAGAGAAAGAAACTAGGGGTGGAGAGAGGGAGGGGGAGAGAGAGAGAAGAGAGAGGAACTTTCACATATTTAGGGCTGGATTATAAATTTTTGAAAAGAATTAGGTCAAATATTTTTCATTTTTTCAGCCAACTCTTATAAACTAAGACTTCACTTGTAACTACTATCCACTGTCTCCAGGTTACAACAGGAAGACTTACAGGGAAACTTACCCTCCAGGACACACGGGGAACCGAAGTCCAACAGTGCACGGAGCCTTCAGAGTGCAGAACACCCCAAAGCATTGCTTACCAGGAAAAAGCAAGGGTTGAAACAGACCCAGGATTGGCAAAGCAAACCTGGCAAAGACAAGGCTTACCACCCCAATGTTCTGACCCAACAACACGTGCCATCTCGGAGAAAGCCCCCAGCCCACCTGCTAGACGGTGGCTCTGCAGTGCTATTGGTCCACTGAGGTTTGCTATCAGTCTAGAGCGACAGCTCATTGGTTAACACGTGGTTTTTCCAGCACAGGAGTGTTGTACACAACTGTGTGAGGGCCTCCGATGGCCAAGTTCACCACCCTCAGAATTCACTGGGGATCAGGACGCCTGACGTGACGTCCTGGGCGCCACACTCTGCCTTGGACCTGTCTTCTGCTTCCTGACTGGACGTCTTGGCCAACCAACCTCATCCCTTTCCCACAAGCTGTTCCCAACATGAAGCCCCATACTTATTATGGCCTTTCTTTATCTACTAGAAATTTATTATGTTGTTTTTATTATGATTTTTTTGTACTGTCACCAAGCTGCATGGGGTCTGAATGGTCTGGCCCTCGCTCTGTCTGTCCCATGAGCGCTGTTCCCTCAGGAACATCCGTGTTGGGTTATAACTGAAACGTCTGCACCAAGACCCTATTATTAATAATTTTCAGGAAAGGCAAAATTATCCAACTTAAACTCAGAGGACGAATAGGTACACATAAAGTACATAAAAAAGCTTTTGAACTTTCAGGCTAATTTAGGGATGCTAAGTCAAAAGATGTCCGTTACAGGTGAAGATACCTGGTGTTCGTGATTCTCCTAGATCTGAACATTCCTCAGCTATTCCTACCGAGTCTGCTGACAAATTCCGTTACAAATGCAGCAGGGCGAGGAGCCTTTTCCAACGTTACCTACGATAACAAATCCACGTTTTATTCGCCCTTTGAACAACACTCAAGCCGCCTACTCAACAAAGTGTCCGACCTCCTCGCTTCCCCAAACCCAACCCTCCCAGGTGAGAGGCAACTTTCTGGGTTCCGATTCCCTGGAACGAGTGATCTGGAATTTTCCTGTAACATACATCACTTTCCACTTCATTAAGAGAGGTATACATGAACATCTTTCTCCCCAACGAGACACTTGGGCTCCCTGAAGGCAAGGTCTGTCCCACTAATTGTGACACTTCTCAAAATACCTAGTAGAAGGCCTTGCACATGTCAGACGCTCAAAACTGGTTGCTGGAAGAATGAACTGGAAACCAATCGAGCCATACCATCTTATTGTGTGAATGACACCCTTTCCCGGGGGTGATGTAAAAGTCCAGGTAGAGTTGAGATGGGCCAGCCCAGGTAAGCTGCAAGACCTGCACTGCCCCTGACTGGCCTTAGAACCCCAAGGAAGGCGCCTGCCAAGCCTGGCTGCAGCCCTAGGCTGTGCTCCAGGTACTCTGTACCCAGGACCTCCCTGAGCCACCTCCAGACTTCACGGGGCCTGTCCCCCATGTCCCCCAGGTCTGTCCTCCTGCAGGACCACAGCACCCCTGCTGTGCACCCCAGGGGCAGCCAGAGCTGGCCTGCAAGTTAGAGTGACACACACTCACTGGCAGGCCCCTCGTGGGTTGGAGGAAGACAGGACTGGGAAGGGACATTAAGGGATGAATTTCAAGACCCAGGACCCATAGATATTAGGGACAGATCTGTCTCAAACTAATTAATAAGTATAAGCTACTGAAAAGCCAAGCATTACGGCTATGAAATCCAAGCAGCAATTAGTCACCAACTCTAATGACGATAGTTCTACTGGCATTTGTGCTATAAATGCTGGACCCTATGCAGGAAAACTTCTCAGCTATATGACGTCTACAACTGATGTAGCAGATATCACCTACTATTTTGATCGAAGATGATACATTATAACCCAAGTCAAACAACTTTTGCTACAAAGTTGTCAAATTTCACAGAAACATATTCAAAATGACAAATGATACACCCATTTGCTGATCTCAGTTTACTTTAAGATGTATCACTGAATTACAATGTTGCAAGTTTCTCAAAGATAAGCAATGTGGGGGCCCTTTGTATCACCCTCCCACTCGGTAAAGTCATAGGCTCCTTGCAGCTGATTAGTAAACCCCTGTTGGTACAGTAAGTCCCTGCTAGGCTCTGCAATTCCTTCGTATGTCACTGTGGGACTAGCAATAGCCACAGTCAAAATACCAAGTGGTCAAGGTGATGCTTTGTTAGTTGGTTATTATCAACAACAACTATTGGTTATCAATAACTTTACCAAACCAAATTAACAGCTGGTCTATTTACAAAGCATCCAGAGCACGTACATGATTCAGAGTTGGTTAAATCTCTACCTTACGTCTTCAGTAAAAGCTGTTGCCCAAATGATAAGACAAAATCCAATTTTACCTTTGGTATCTGCAGTGGGTTGAATAGTGTTCCCTAAAATGTATGTCCTCCCAGAAACTCACAATGTGACTTTATTTGGAAATAGGGTCTTTGCAGATATAATTAGTAAAGTTGGGATGAGGTCACCCTAGACCAGGATGGGTCCGAAATCCAATGACTGGTGACCCTGTAGCAAGAGGAGAGGATGCACAGAGAAGGAGGAAGCCTCGTGAAGGCAGAGGTGAGAGTGACGTGCCACAAGCCCAGGAACATCAAGGTTCTGCCGGGAGCCCCTGGGAGGTGAGCAAGGACCCTCCCCAGTCTTCCGCGGGAGCACAGCCCTGCCAACACCTTGACTTCAGACTTCCAGCCTCCAGGACTGGAAGAGAATAAAGGTTTGTTGTTTATTGGTTTATTTAACTACTAAACTCCCCTCCAGTTTTAATTTTTATTTATTGATTATGAGCATCACTGAATGAGGAAGCAATCAAAGAAATCAGAAAGAGAACCATAAACAAAAGAGAATAAACATCAGCAGCCCAATTATAGAATGAAGTGGCCAGCATGGTCCTCACCGTCCCTGGGCAGAGTCTTGTCCACATCAGCCCCACGGCCCAGGCTCCCCTGCAAACTCACAACAGGGCTATGCTTTTAAAAGGAAGGGGTGGGGACCAAGACAGGACAGCTCTTCTGATTCCAGGAATGCCACAGGACTGTAGGAGCAGGCTCTGGAACCCACAGGCTCACGTGCTGCGGAACCACTCAGGGCACGTCCTGGAGAGATGGCCCACGTCCACAGGGAATGTGTTTTGTTTGAGATAGTTCCAGACGGCACATGCTCCATCAGTACCCATTGCCTGAAGATACGAAAAGACTGCCAGTGCGGGGGCCAATAGGAGAAGCCGTCCCACGGCCAGGACGTGTCACCAGGGTCCTGCCTGGGACCTGGGTCCTGAAGGTGCCCAAGTCAGTGTCACTGGAGAGCAGCACAGCGAGTCCCATCTTCCTTCATCCAAACATTCACTTAACAAAGAAAAACACTGTAAATGAGCCCCTGTTCTGAATGCATTAAACTAAATAGCAGGTTTGACTGGCTGTTAAAAATTATTACGTGACTCTCAAGAACGAAATTGAGTAGGTTTGTGTTTTGTAATGGTTACGACATCATGCCAGGGGATCCTCTTGTTGAAAAACCTCACGGTAAAAGAGAAGAGAAAACACTCACCCCTGGAGTAGGATCTCGCACCCCAGGACACAGCACACAAGTGACCGAATCCTTTGGACACACACAGGACCTGAACCAGTTTGTAAACCATGAAGTTTCTTAGGAAGGTTGTGGCACTTGAAGTTCTAGACATCACGTTATCTAAACAGCTCAGAAAAATTCCAACCTTGGCCAAAAAAAAAAAAAATGTAGCAATGTCTTTTTCTCTTTAAAATCTAACTTACTATCTTTGAAATGTGCAGAAATATCACTTTCAAGGAGAGAGTGACACCCTAAAAACTATGTATAAGAGAGAGAAAGAGAGGGCAGTCTTTAAAAACAAAATTCCATACTTAAGAAAGCAGCAAACAAGTTTAGATTTGCTTGGTAAAACTTCAACGTGTTTTTTTAAATGTTAAACTCTCCAAGGATATTTATATTTCCTAAGGTCAAGAGTTCGTAATTTATCTTTGAAGGATAAATTCTTCCACTGGGCTCAAGGAGAGGGCATTAAACACTTTAATCCTATTTTTCCATATTCTTAACACATAACAAAGAAAGGCAGACAAATGACAACAACCCTGCCACAGATGTAGAACCGTCAAGAAATACAGGGTTTTCCCAAAACAGGGGAACACACTGGGCTCCTCTCTGGAGGCCATGCGTGTTGTCTTCTCACTGAACGCTTCCAGACCATTCCTTCTAATACATGCACGAATGTCCCAGGCAGGAGAGAAGACACTTAAAGTCCACTTAAAAAAACAAAAGATCTGGGACTTTAATATCACTCAGGAGATATGTTCAAGGGAGTGAGGATTCTTTAAATTTTTTTAGAGATGGGGTCTCAACATATTGCTCAGGCTGGACTTGAACCCTGGGCTCAAGCGATCCTCCTGCTTCCCAAGCAGGTGGGACTACAGGTGCACGCCACCACACCTGGACTGAATTTTTTTTTTTAAATAATCAGTAGTCTAAAGAACATTTAATTTTGTAAATTAAACCAAGTGTGTGGTCAAGGTGTCCATGTTCTTCCATAATGAAATCATGGTATGATTCTTACGGAATGCTTCTGAGATGCCCTTGAAATTTTAATTAAAAAAGTAAAATAAAATATTAATACAGAAGTATCAGCTACTCACAGGACAAAGACGTGATCTTAGCAGACAAGGTGGTAAGCAGAGGTGGCTTTGCTATTAATACAAAGCCAGCGAAGCAGTCCCCCAGTCCCTGGCTTGCACCAGCCCTTTCCGCAACCCTGGGAACCCCATCCGTGAGGTCGCCCAAACTCCGAAGGTGTAGGATGCCCGTCCTGGGCCCGGGAAGCTGCCGCAGCCTGTCCCCAGCCACCTGCCCTCATCCTCAGCCCTCCCGTCGGCGGGATGGTGCCATGGCCTCACCTGCACCGAATTCAGGGGCAGTCGAGCTGTGCGAGAAGCCGTGTGCCCTACAGACCACGGCGCCAGAAACAGGCCGCTTTCCCTGGCGTGATAGCAATGACTGCGCTATCGCCTGTGCACCACAACATGGAGAAACACAGACACGTTAGGCAGCAAGTTAATAATCATATGCTATTCTTCTGGATTTTGTCATGTTTTCCAGTTTTTTAAGATTTTTTCTGTGTTGTGATTTCCTTTTCCATACTAAATAAGTAGTCACCCTCATACCTGATTTTGTATTCCTGATTTTGTTCTATTTTTCTTAAAGAGATCCCACCAAAAATCCCGGCTCCTCCCCAGGCACTGACACCATGGAAATGCACAGATGTCCCTCCCGTCTTCACCCGGGACAGTTAAGCCTGCGGCCTTCACCGGTGGCTCCTCCCTGGGATGAGCGCTTTTCAGCTAGTCCCACTCTGAGAACGAGCTACCCCTATACAGAAAACAAACCAACTATCATCCATGTAGACTTTTTTCCCAGGACACTGTGATTTAGTGCCGCAGTTTGCCAATTCTCAGCAATCTCAGAGCTTCCAACGCACCCCACGTGGCAGCTATGGGAGCTGCTTATGGCAACTCAGCTCAGCCCGTCTACACCGCGCAGGTGGGAGCTTCGTCACCAGTGCCAATTACACTGCAGCTATACGGTGTCCAGGGAAGTCAGCTAACTCTGTGGACTCCTGCACTCACAGCCAGGTCCTGCATGTCTACGCAGAAACGTGTTTCCACCTCTCACACACAACCCTGCAAAGTACACCCGAACCGGTGCCTAGTGTGAAAGTTAAAAACAAGGCATGAGCCTGCAGATTACTTCATGAACGAGGCCCATGATGAGTTATTCAGAAATGAGGAGTGTTTCTAAAAACATCACTAACCTTTGAGCTCAATGCGATTGAGGACACCCAGCCTCTCCTTCAAAATAACACTTGGAGTCACTGGAGAGAGAAAAATGGACACAAAAAAGGCGCGTGTGTATGTGTATATGTTTGTGTGTAAGTATACATATATACACATATATGTGAATGCATGTGAGCGGTATGACTGTTCTTATTTCATACATGGAGCATGAGAACAACAGAAAGATTCGCAACCAAGGTGCAGAACCACACTGATGTGCAACTTTCGAATAAGAAAAGATCTTAGGGCTCCTTTGGTTGAGCTCCCTGTTTACACACCCATAAATAACAGCCACCGGGCAGCTAGTTAGCAGAAGGACCAGGGTTAATCCCGGCATCCCAACCCCGACTCCATTTCTATTCACTACACCACAACCTGAAAAGATGCTAGACAGATGCATGACAAAAACTAAAGCATTAACCTCCTATGGATTGGCTGCGGTGGCTCACACCTGTAATCCTAGCACTCTGGGAGGCCAAGGCAGGAGGATCGCTTGAGCTCAGGAGTTTGAGACCAGCCTGAGCAAGAGTGAGACCCTGTCTCTACTAAAAATAGAAAGAAATTAGCCAGGCATGGTGGCACACGCCTTAGTCCCAGCTACTCGGGAGGCTGAGGCAGTGGGATTGCTTGAGCCCAGGAGTTTGAGGTTGCTGTGAGCTAGGCTGATGCCACAGCACTCTACTCAGGGCAACCAAGTAAGACTCTTGTATCAACAAAAACAAAACAAAACAAAACAAAAAAAGCCTATGGATAATTTAAGAGGTCAAGGAATCAGACCTTCCTAGGCTTAAGTTAAATGACCATATCTTGCTCTGAATAATCTTATGACATTAATCTATGTGACCTGTCTATAGGACCTTAAATCCTATAAGTCTCACTCTATAAATGAAGATAATAACAGGATCACTATGACAATTAAATTACGTATACAAGTGAAGTGTGCCAGGAATATAGTCAGTTCAGCCACTCTACAAATATTCGGTGAGCACCTGTTTACCAGGCAGCATTGCCTAGTCTTCCAGGCACTGTACGTACAGCAATGAACTAGACAGATAAAAAGCCTGTCCCCAAGGAGCTTAAATTCCAGAGTAAATTTTTACTATTATTGCTACTATTACTATTAATATTATTATTAGATATTGGCATTTTGCAAAGGTACATTGGAAAACAGAGCATAACAGAAGAATGCCACATTTGATATTTTATAAATGAATAATTAAATTCATCCCTTAAACACACTTTTTTATAATCCAACAACCTTGAGGTGCAAATGCAACTTTGGGGATATCATTAAAAGAGATGCACCTTGACAGCCGACTTTCCATCTTCTCCTCCGACTATTATCCCTTTCCAGACGAGAGACAGGAGGAAGGCACAGCCATGGAGCTGAATGTTTTCAAGAAATGGGAACCTGTCAGCATTGGTCTGCCCAAAGAACCCTGTCCACCTACAGCAAGGCCTCCTGGGAGGTCACGGGCAGCACAGCTGAGACCCGCACACCTGGTCAGGTGGGAGGACTGGGATGCACCCACACCCAGGACACCAGCAGGCCCCAGGTGGTGCCAGCACTCTCAGAGCATGACACGTGCACACTTTATGTCACATGGAGCTTCCCTATGAGACACATCTAGATGCAAGAGCTCAACAGCAGAACCTGTATACAGACGGCACTGAAGCTGCCGCACGGGGAGAGGTCGCCCCGTCTGAAGGCAGAAGAGCTGACAAGAAGAGAAGGAAGCAATCAGACAGACCCTGGAGGAAGCAGGGACAGGTCCCTCCTGCCACAGCAAAGGCACGAGGCGGGTCCCTGGCAAATCACGTGCGGCAAAGACAACGAGACAGGTGAGATAAATTGGAAAACGGATTTTTTTTTGCTTTCGATATTCAATCCTGATAACATTTATTTCATTACTCAATAAAACTTCTATATCTACAGGATGTATAATAAAATGTCTTCTATAAAGTTAATATTGATAACCACTTTAGTCTTCAAAATACTCTCGCTCTACTGTGAGATCCATCACTCGAGAACCTTCTTGGTTATTTTTCATTTTCCTAGAACTGTCTGGAAACAAGCAGATACTCAAAGTATTTACTGAATGAACCAGCAATCGAAAAAATAAGCAAATAAACCCTGGGAGGTAGGAATTGGAGCCAGCAGTTACAGTCCCAATTTACAGTGAGAAATCTAGCACGGAATGAAAAGCTGTGACCGCTGCAAAGGTACAGAGGCAGGAAGTTCTGGTGTTGAGATGAAAGCCGCCCTAGTGTTCTTTATCCAACAGCATCCGTGTACAACCTGGCGTCCCCCCGGAAGGTTCCGGAAAGGTAATAATGAGAGTCAGAGACCCAACACTGCGTGTCAAGAAGCCAAAGGGATTATATGCTGAATGTCAATATTTATTTCTTGTTTACATCCCCACCTTGTTCCGAGAAGGATTTAAGGCAGCTTGATTTACGCTCAGGAAGCCCAATGATGATTGAAACGGCGTGTTCACGTGCAGCGGGTAACCGCGTGCAACACCTCCCGACGCCAGGACGCACTCACTGCTCACCAGCACTGGAGACCCCGCGGTGCTGGGGTCGATGCCTTTATTACTAAAAAGTACAAAAACTAATAATTATTACTCATCAAAAGCAGTTTTTCAATAGACAAAATCTTTCGTTGTGCTGGGTCTACAGAGGAAATGAAATAAAAGGCATTGCAGTACACCACAATATCTAAAATTTATTGTAAAACCCATCTAAAATATCATAGAAACAATTTCTCCCTCGAGTGTTTTATGAACAGCAAATGGGAAGAGGAAAAACATTTTTATTGATACCCTTGAACTAAGTTTTTAGAAATATGTGTGTGTGTGAATATGTCATATTTAACAGGAAAGTTCACGGAAATACCCAGACCCACATGGGTTTCCTTAATTCGAGTTGGTGAACAACCAAGTAGATAAAAGCACAATAATGAAGGCCGTCTCATATACAGAAGATGCAAAATCTAATGGGGGAAAAAAACCCTTCCAAATAACCACGCAAAAGCCCTGGCAGAGTAGTTATTATTCCCAGCGCGTCGACGCTGCCCCATTCTCCGGAACCATATTTATTACGACTTATTAGATTTGGGGGCAATTGTCCTCTGAAGAGTGCAAAATACTGCAAAATAACTTTTAAAACCGTGCAAAAACTTTACGAGCAACACTTCTCCAGCTAAGTGTCACTGGAAATTGCTGGAGGAGGTGGTGGGGAGAGACGAGGAGGTGGACAGAGAGAAAGCTGCAAGGGGAGGAAAAGAAAGGAAGGGATGGAAGACGGGCCCAGGGGCTGCGCAGGGAACCAGCGGCTGTGGTTCTGAACCCAGGCCCCAGGGCGGCCCTGCTGCTCCGGCCCACGGGCTCTGGCTCCAGCTGCAGCGAGCCCTGGGACCAGCCCTCCCATAGTCGCTGGCCGCGCCGTTGTTGGCATGCAGAAGATTCCCCCCAAACTTGCAGAAAACATTTCAGCTTCTCTGTGTGGAGAGGGGCCCATCTAAAATTAGCATCTCCTAAATGATAGTAAACAGAATGTGAAAAAGAACAGAGCCCCCAGCGCGGCCTTCCATTTCAAAGAGCTCAGAGGACAGCAAGAAAGGGACACGGAGACGGGTACAAATAAGTCGCCACTCTTACATGCCACCGAAAAAGGGTTTATAAAAGCATTTTCAAAATCAATCCATTAATCCTGCAACCAATTGCACAAAGTAAGTCTTCCCACCCGGTAAACTGCATCCTCCACCAGTGCGGGGCGGGCGTGCCAGTGTGCACAGAAAAAGCACGGCTGTGGGCGCTCCAACAATTCCAAGTATGAAACAGTCTTTCCAGGTGAAAGTACAAGGAAGCACAAGATAACCCCTCACAAGGGAAGACTGCGAGTAAAGAGACGATCAGACCAGTGCATGGGTATTCTCTGCACAGGGTTCTTGAAACTCTCCAAAGCTATGAGCTACTGCAGATTCCCAGTATTAATGCGCTGGGCTGACTTGTACCATACCCCAGCCCCAAGAGAAATAAGAAACGATCCCAACACATCTGTGATTTTCAAATGTTAACTACTGGTTTTCCAGAACCAATATACATAAGATTGCCGTAAATTTTAGTGCACTTCTTACAGCATTGAAATGACTGGCAAGGTGCTCTTTTCAGCTTTGTCACTGTATTTATATATCCACCACGAAAATCGACAGAAGCACACGAGAATGGCATTAGGGGAAATTTTCAGTTTTTCCTTCGTAAGTACACTATAACATGAAGTCCAGATCTCCCCCAAAAAGAGAAAAGACTGTACAAAACACATGAGAATATGTTTAATATTAGAGTAAAATATGTTTCTATGGTTCAGTGTTTTAAAGAGATAACCAAATAGGCTTTGAGAGGCTAGAGATACAAGTAACATCACTTGTACACAAGAGTGTGGGAGGAAACTCCTACAACAGAGTAAAATATGAGCCCAGCCCCAAATTCCAGAGCTGCTGAAGCTGTGGCCAAGGTCATTAACTGTTCCCAAACACTAGTCTCAGGCAGGCCACCAGCCCCAAAGAAGGGACGGGCAGGCCTGTGAAACGGGGTTGTGCACCAACACAGACCCACAATTCCTTCGCCACCCACGGCCCTGAGAACTAAAAGAATTTTCCTGACTTTTTATGGCAAATGAACTCACTGGCAATAAAACCTGACCAGACCAGGCATGAGGTTACTTCTGGTCTTTCTTTATCACCCTAAGTAGTATGAATATTCATCTATTTCTCTCTAGGAAAAAATCATGTTTCATTAAGCTGAGGATGTTATAAAATACACAGTACATGCACTGAATTTCCTCTCAAAAATATGAATAATTCCGAATTCCAAAACGTATCTGGCCCCACGGATGTCAGGCAAGGGACCGTGGGGCCTTCCCTGAAGAGTGAATGAAGTGGAGACATACTCCGCTTCCTTTACCTGGAGTCCTGGAACAGACCCGGCATCTGAGAAGCCTTGATCAAAAACCTCTTTTCCAACGTGCAGAACTATCTGTTACAAGAAAATGTTTCTGACACTCAGAAATACCTATCAAATGAATGAATGAAAAAAAATTCAGTGAAAAGTTGAGTAAGGCAAATCTAATTCCCAAATTAAACTTATTTTAGAATACCCAAAATACATGCCGAACATCTGACAGCTACATGGTCTAAATGTCCATCTGCAAACTCAAGCAAATGATATCATCCAAGCCACTTGAACTACCTAGTATACGACATACGGTTACCTAAAATTTGGCCTTATAGGCATAAACTACCTATGCAGATACATTAAAACTCAACTGAGAAACAAAGTAACGTTCCTGCTTGACAGCATCACAAATGATAGAAATCTGACTTAAATTATTAAAAATAATGTGTCATATGCACTTATTTTCCTTACTAGGGATAATTTTTGAAGCCCTGTGAATATCTAAAATTACAGGGTGCAGGCAGGAAACACTGTTCACACATTAGCTAACATGGAACAGATAACCAGAAATGTCCTATTAATGTCGACAGTGCTGAAGAGACTCGGAATGTTCTGGGGTAGCAGACAGATTGCAAAGACTGGGGGGCGGCCCCAAGATGGGGAAGGACCAACACCCGACACTCACAAATGGCCTCTGGAAGGAACCGTGGTGACAAGCAAAGGCAACCTGGCTCAAGGCCACGCCGGCCCAAGCGGCCCACTCCCAAGCCGAGTGGCCTGAGATCCCGGTGGAGGGAGGTGCAGGCACCGGCCCAGCACCCGCTCTGTGCCAAGCTCAGGGCCGGGCACCCACGGGCACCTCCTCCACCCAGAGCCTGTCGGGGCCCAACGCAGTTTCCACCCTCCACCACTGGACAGAAATCTCATCTCACACCATCCATCATCAACCCCAAAATCCTGCCAGACTGGCCCCCAACCTGGGCCACACATTGAGAAATGCTGAGGTTTGGTTTTTCCCCCCAGGAAACTAATGATTTTTTTAAAACTGGCTTATTTAAATACTATAAATCGTGTGCGTCCCCTCCCATCATCTGGTGGCAGTTACTCGAGTAATCCATCCAATGCAGCACAAATGTGGAACATGGGTGAAATACACTGTTTAAAGCATATTTTCGAGTTTCCTGCCCAGAAATTTTCTGTCCATGCCTTTGTTCTTATTTTTCTTGTAATAGCCAGGAAGGGCTAGCACCACACCAACAAATCACGGGGCAGTCAGGGGAATGGGGCAAGAAACACGACATCTCTTTAATTTTGCACGCATGATGTTTGCAACCACTAAGGTCATACCTGCGTGTGGTGACTGACAACTTTTCAGCTTGATTCAAAGCAAACAGCTGCTGGTTTGATTGCCTCGCAACTAAAAATTGATGGATGACCCTTAAGATGAATAACTACCATAAATCACCTCATTCAAACTCTCCAAGAAAAAAATTAAAAAACAATGGTTTTCGTGACATTTGCTGCACTCCATAATGTGCCGTGATAAATTCGGCCTCCTTACGGATGCACAGTTGTGGTTGCTTAAGTTGAGGCACTTTTGTTTTTGTTTCCCGTTTCCCGTATCTCCTGGCGCTCGGGCCCCTGGTCAGGTGTGTGCGCGTGAGTCTGCTATGCCGCAGAGACGTCAGCTCGGGGGTGCCCGTCCGTCACTCCAAACCAGGGAGCTGCTGGACCTCTCCCCAGCAAACAGCTTTTCATCAGGAAATGGCAGTCCCACGTCACAAAGACGGCAGAGGACCCCACGCGTTAACAACGGTTACAATATATTTAGTGTAATGATTTGACCTCGGCCAACATTATAGGCACCATGATTCATATGAATTTGATAAACTACTTCCTGCTGGTAGACATTTCATATGTTCCTAAAAGGCCAAGAATGTGCTTTTAACTTGCAAGTAAACACAGACCTATAAACCAGGATAAGATGGAGAGGAGATCTTGGTATTTGTCCTTTAAAACACCCAACATCACCACCATTATGAGCACTTCGACAAGTAAATACATAATGATGGAACAGAGTATTTTTGCAGATTTTTTCTTTACTGTTTTTATCTAACATTCAAAAGCAGGCACTAGCAATTTTTTTCACCATCTTTCTTTGTCCGTTTCTTTTTGTTATACTGGGTTCTGTCGTTTAAGGTTAGATTAATATTAGAAGGAAGATAGCTCCCAAGAAAACCAGTCTAAGCCCCGACTTGGGCTAGCACTGTGAAATAGAGAAGAAGTTCTCATTTTCATTTTCCTCCTACCATTCACTGCCAGCACCCAGGGGCTGCTCAGTGCAATCAACTGTCACATTTACCTGTCCTTGAGGGTGTGCGGTAACCCAGCAAGCAGGAGGAGCTCTGCCTGTGCACCAGGCACCGTGCTAGGCTGATAGCGGAAGGAGAACAGGACAGCCCTGCCCTCCCAGACCCGAGCATCTACTGGGGACACACACAAGTCAGTGAACAATTTTATAAACAGAGACTGGTGCTCTGAACATACGCTGTGCACTTTTACACTAGAAACGGGTGACCTCCAAAAGCTGAGAAGCATCCAATGCTGGAAAGAGTTATTTTTGGTTCAGCAGACAGGACAATCCCAAGAAACCTTCTATATTTAAAAAATCCAAGGAGGCTTGTAGACTCTGCAGTCCATGCCACACCCCGAGCATCAGAGCCCAGGTAGGCTCTGGGAAGGGCCCGCAGGTCGGATGACCCAGTGTCACTACGCATTGGGCAGCGTGAGACGGCAGTGCTCGCTCCTGCCCTGCCCGGGTCTGACCGCAGCCAGCGCCTCGCTCACTCCGAGAGCTCCTCCATTCACCGTGTGTACCCACACCCCTGAAATGGAAAAACGAAAGAAAATCACATTAACAAGAAACAAAATGAGTTGGGGCCACAGGGCCACGGCCTAGGTAGCTAATCCTTCCACCCCAGGCACCAGGATCAATGCAGCAGAAACGAAGGGAGTCACCGCTTACCCCTGGTGTCTGCATGTATGCACGAGCTCTGGGACCTGTGCCCCAGGAAGAAAGGACAAATTCACTAGTTAGTCCTGTTCCACCATCTTCTAGGAATAAAGGCAGGGGGACCGGGCGCCGGTCCTCAGAACTCCCCGCGGAGCAAGTGTCAATAACCATGCCACACTGATGCAAAACGAAAAGGACTGATATTAATTAGGCCGACGAGACTGCTTATATTGCATATGCTACTACCTTTAGGCATTCGAAGATAACTGTGCATTCTCCCCAAAGCATCCTGCTCCTGACATGGACGAGTTTAGGCTTCATTTGTCTTCCTAAATACAAATGGCTGCAATCTGTAGCACTTAGGAGAGGTTAGCTGGGTTCAGAGAAATAGCGTCTTCACTGTTTCCCTGATGCTGGTGAGCTCTGGGTACCTCTCCACTTCTAATGCCATCGGGGTCCCACCAGGGTAAAGAGGAGAAGACCCATGTGGAAAGCAGTATTTAGTGCACACTCGTGTGGCCACATGTGTGCCACCACTCACTCCTTCTAAGCATTGCCAGGGCTCGGACTGTCCTCAGCCTCTCGGGGTGGAACCCACTGAACAGGACACTCAGCATGCTGTCCCTTTAAGGCTGAGATGCTTGTTTCCTCTCAGTAAGAAAAGTAAATCACGCTATAGTGAGTTGAGCTCTGAAAAAAGCATCCATCCATTAAAGTTCACGGATCTGCGTTTTCAGGTTGTCCCTCCCCTGGCTGTGTCTCAAGTTACAGCCTTGTACAACCCAAGTCTAAATAATATTCACCATGATAAATGACACCATAACTCCGATATCCACAATCAATCTTTGCTTTAAAGATACATCCATCTTCAATAATGTTGATGGGGATTCTGTAAAATGGGAAACGTGACTGTCTCCCAGACCTCCTAACGGTGGGAGAAGGAGGCTCTGAGTGATGGCTGTCAGCCCACATCTGGCTGCAAAAATAAATTAGCCTTATGTAGACAAATGAAAGGGCCAGCTCTGCCTAGGAAACAGCCACTCCTGAGCAATAGCTAATTTATAGGACTTCTTTCTGGAAAGTTCCTGGCTGAGGCAACAGTCTCCTTCTCTATCTCTTTAAATGATATCTGATGCTGTAAATAACTTCAGCGTGGTAGGGACTATACCCAGTACAAAAGGGTAGGGATGAGAAACAATAACTTTTCCCACATTCTCACACATGATTAAAATGCAGAACTCTACTCTTCAAGGAAAAAAAAAAACTTATTTTAGCCAAATGCTTTTATATTTTAACAACATGCTCTTCTCTGGCTGATTTTTTTTTTTTTTTTTTTTTTTTCCCCTCTTTTTTTTTTTTTTTTTTTGCCTTTTTACTTTTTGGTGGTTTTCTAGTGGTTTCTGAACTCTTCCAGAAAGTAAACAATCTGGGGCAAAAGGAGTCCTTTCTCAGCCTCCTCAAAAATATCCTTTTTAGCAACTTTTATTCTCGGACCTCGTCACTGTCTTTATGCAGGCAGGGCTAGGGTTACAAATTCTAAGCAACAGAGAAAAATAAGAGACATCTCTAAGGTTTTAGGAGGCGGTTTCAAAAATAGTCTGGAGTAAAACACTTATTAGGCAGACTCTAAGAAAAATATAAGACCACTCCCGGGGGGGAGTGGGGACCTACTTATTTTGATACTGCTGGTTCTTTATGTTTCTGACCTTGTCTCACTGAGGATCGTTCAGGGCTTTAATTCTTACAGCCCGAGAAAAAGCGGGGAGAGGCGGGACGGTCAGAACCGCACTTTCGAGGGGAGAGCTGGAACTCCGTGGGGTGTCCCCACAGAGCAGGGCTTGTTTGTTCCCAGCCTCGAACAGCTGCTCCTTTGGGTCTCAGAACCTCCTCCAGGCGCTGCGGGCTGAGGTGGGGAGGGTTAATGCTCTGAAGGTTGAAGGACTTACAGTAATGCTCTGAAGACAGAAACATCACAGGCTTTCCTGGCAAGGGGCTCGCCGAGGGTAGGAGGGACTGCAAAATGAACTCTCTCAGGCTTTGTCAGCCGCCTTTCCCAAGGCCCAGCCTGGCCCCTTTGATAAATGACACATGTCATTCTGTCAGAGGCTGACACTGCAGCTGGGAGGGCTGGTGATGCATGGCTCCAGTGAAAAGGAAATCAACTTTTTGGCACCGAGTGAGTCTGTGCCCTGTATAAGGATTTTGTTTCTCAAAAAGTGAAAGATAGACTTAGGATTAAAAAAAAAAAAAAAAGTTGAAAAACAGATTGAACGACAGCTTACACTTAACATAAATTAACTCAGTAATGGCGAAATGTGCTAGCCTGTGATAAATAAAAGCTACATTAGTCAATTATTAATCACACTCTAACTTGTAGCCAGACCCATGACTTAAATCTGGGGCCTGAGCTGCCTTACAAACAGATAAGGCAGGGTCTGATAGATGTCTTCCAGAGGGTAATCAGGAAGGAATCAAAGACTCCATGGGCTCACCAGTGGGAACCAATGGAAGGTTCTGGAACCGCACAGTGGGGTGAGTGCGAAGCAGGAAGAGACCCATTCCTTGCACACACGGAATATCTACTGACTGTATCAGGAAAATTAAACATAACAGCTACATCCAAATACTTTGTTTTTTCCTATCAGGACTTATTTGTTTTGCATATTTAAGCGTTTGTGCACTGCAGACGTATGTTTATGTTTGTATATAAGACTTTGCCTCGAAAATATGTTGTCAGTTTCGTCCCTAGACCTACTAAGCTACATCTTTTAAATCTGATCCCTGCTAAGGGAATTTTCCTTGAGATAGCACTTATTTCCAAACTAATTGTTTAGCACAGATTATAATTTAAGCTTCACGTACTACCAAAAGAACTGACATTTGATATTCACAGAGATAAAAACAAGGGCCAAGTGCAAACCTGCCTCTCAACCAAGTGGTTCTCTTTTGGCTGAGTTCTATGCAACCCAACAACAACAACAGCAACAAATCAACGAGGAGAACCTATTCTCGAAAAATATATGGCTTTCAGGTCGTGCTGTTCTTCGTAACAAAGCACATCAGGTAAAACCCACCACCAGGATGTGGTCTTCCATTGGCTGTGGTCTTCCACTGGCTGCATTCTGCCGTGGGCAGGGTGGCCTGCAAGTTCCCAACACCTCTCCTCGGGAAAACCTTTCCCCTCCAGGCTCGGCACGTGTGGTCCAGGCAGCCCTCTGAGCACCAGCACTTCATGCTCATGAGTTTATCTCCATGATGGTGGGGTTCTAATTTCTGGTGTCCAAAAGACCTGCTGAGGTTTTGGGACGTCTGATATGCCAAAGGGTACACTGAGTTTATGGGGCAAGAGTACCAAGGCTGGGCCAGCTCACAGCCAGGACAGGTGTCCTGTTTACGCTTGGGCAGAAGCAACCATCAGAAGTCGTATCTCCAACACCCCTACGAGCTCCAAGCTCGACTCACCTAGCACCATGCCTTGCTTGCAAATAGGAGGTGTTCAAGAAATGCTTGCTGAGCTCAATTCAAAATATTTTTCTTTAAAAGCTACAGGCACATTTCCAGGCTACTTCTCCGTGATTAAAGGTGAACTTGAACCCAGGAAGCACTTCGCAGAGCCCCAGTGTCCCCACCATCATGCACATCACACCCAAGAATTCCCCCATGCAACTCCTGGATCTCATGTGCAGTGACATATTTCCATACACCTTGACAGGAAAATAGCAATGACCACCAGAAGTTGCTGATTTCAGCTTGCTTCCAATTTTAAAGGACAGCTGTTGCTTCATGACAGCGACTTCCTCCAACTCAGGGTGCCACAAGGCGGGTTAAATGAATCGTACAGTTGTAGAACAGTAATGCTTTTGGAATTCTCTAGTAATATAAACCCTTTGTTTACAGAGAAGGAAACTGAGGCTTGAGAAAGTGAAGGAAAAAAATCGAAGAACAAAGACCCAGGCCTCTACCCCCCATCCGGGGTTCCTCCCCGGTACTCCACGCAGTGCTCAAGAATCAGTTCAAAGTCAACCTTCCAAATTTAAATGCATACAATTAACACACAGGCTCCAAATCGAGTCCAAATGTTTAAAATAGCCGATAAAGCCAATGGTTTCTTAGATGGCTATAAATAAGAACATGGGGGAGGAATCATACATTAAAACACGGGCTGATGTTTAAACTTCTCCCTTCCTCCAGCTGAAATATAATTTTTCTTTAGTCCATAAAAAATTCAGATAGTGTGCAGAATGTTTATATATTACCAAGGTCTCTCTTTAAAAGGTTTATACTTTTACTTTATGACCTGTCCTTGATTTGACACTTCCGCTCATCAGAAAGGGATTTATAAAATAATCCTGAAGGTGAGGAACAGACATCTGTCAGGGACTAGCTGAGTTTCACGATGCGAAATTTAAGAAGAGAAAGAAATCCTGTTAAGCTCTCTTTAGTCACCAATAGACATCAAAGGTAATAATTAAAGAAGACAGACGTCATAAAACATAAATTTATGTCTCTTTTAATAATGCACAAGCACTGTAGTGTGTAAAACATCTATTAGGTTGAAAGAACATGAAAACGTTCCAATAAGAAAAAAAAAACTATGTTTTGTTTTGGGGTATTTTCCCTTCCTTTAAAAAAAAAAAGTGAGGTTTTTTTTTCTTTTTTTTCTTTTTTTTTTTTTACAAGTTTAAACTGAAGTCTTTCAAAACCTTTGCCATCTGTGGGTACATGAACTATGAATGACCCCGAATGATTTGCACTCTGCTCAGAATCCCTTAGAAAGCACGGGAAAAAGTATCATTAAGAATGACTGATGACTGTCAGTCATGGTTGACCTCATCCGGGCTTTGGTCTCTGCCTCAGTAATAAGCTGTCCTTTATTAGTACCAACACTCCATAAAGGGGGTGTGTTTAGTCACAGGGTAGTGGCCTTCCAGTGCCCACTGCTTCCCTCTGAAAGATTGATTAGCGCTCATTTTTACTGCCTGCCCGGCACATGCGGGCCAGAGCTGCAGAGAGCCAGGCCTGCAAGCCCCACGCTGGAGCAGGGGGTGGGAAAACCATGCCTAGAGACAGAGGTGGGGGTCGGGGGTGGAATTTTTTTTTTTTTTTTTTTTAAGGAATCTACCTTTCAAAAAAAGTCCCAACCTCAAAACCATATGTATATTCAATTCCAGGGCCTGCAGGAGAGAGGCCGGGAAAGCCACTGTGTCTGTCGAAATGCAACTGAAGGAGCCGCCTAAATGTTAACTTGTCTTAAAAACAGACGGGGATCCTGGCCGGCAACTCCCTCTCTCCAAAATCAGCAGCGAGGGGCAACTCAAGGAGGAGACTGCCTGCAGAATTAAGCCTCATAACCAGCCTGACACCAAAATACAAAGACGTAATTATTACCCATTAAAACTGAACATGTGTGAAACTAAAAAAAATCTTCCCTATACGAGCACATAAAAACCCATCTACCGCTTTTGTATTAAACTACTAAATTATTTTTAAGAAGCGATTGCTATAGAAACAGACAAACGAATTTATATATATAAAATTTCCGCGTATCCCTAAATCCCTCGGACCGCCCCCTCTCTCGAGATAACTGAGTGCCTTGAATTCCCAAGAGGAAGAACGGAGGAATAAATGTATTATTATCTTCATCATCACCCTCACACCCATCATGAGCGCCCCAGCTCTGCAGTGCTGGGAAGGGTGCAGGAGCTGGGCCGTAGAACCCTCTGAGCAGGTGCTCTATTTCTAGGGCGAATGAAGAGGGTGCATCCCATGGGGCTCTCCCCCACTCCAAATATGTCTATAAACAAATTTAGCTCACGGGGTGATTAATTTGCAGAAACCCGCTGGGGAAAAGCCAGACTCTCAGTAGTCTAATGCCTTCAGCCAGTTACTCCCAGAAATCCAGCCAAACATCACAACAAGATCCTACTTTCAGAAAACTGCTGGAGAACCTTGGGATTAGGTTACCAGGTGCACAAGTCACCTACTGGATTTGAATTTGTCTCCACAAAAAAATAGGGGGGTGGAGGAGAGTGTCTCTGAGACCTGGGTTTAACATAGCCTTTCTAGAGCGGTTAACATCTCATTTTAAATAACTCAGAGTAAGCCAGAGAGAAGGAGGGACGGAAAGCGCCCTCCTGTGATCTCTGAGGAGCAGGGTGGCCGTCCCCAGCAATGAACCTGAGCAGCGGAAGGTCCAGGCCTGGACCCTGCCTCCGCCCCAATCCCCCAGCTTCCCCGGGAGCTCAGCACAGACAGGGAAGGAGGAGTCGAGAGGAGAAAGGAGACAAGGATCTTTTGTGAACATCGCAGTTTCAAGTTAGTCCTCCTTGAGAGCTTTCAGAGACAATAATTCTTCCAGTTAATGAAAATTGGGGGGAAAAGACAAGCTTAAAAACCACCTCCCTGCGCCTACCCTCCACCTAGGTATGAGATTCTTTCTGCTTCCTTTTTCTAAAATAAATTCTTCTTACTGATTTTAAATTGGCAAATAATACACATCCAATACCTGCTGAAAGAAAGTAAGGAAACTTCTCTAACTGCAAAGATAAAATGCTGCAAGGTAGCACTGTCCTCTCCCCCACCCTTTCACTCGACCACACAAACCGTGCGGCCACAAAACACAGACCTTTGCATGCCTCTTCCTTTCAAAACCCCCAATGTGCTGGTTTCATTAATATTATTAGTGTTTCATATGCAGACAATGCACCGAGCACTAACAATCTGAATCACTTCCCAGCTAACTTAGAATATTCATTAGAATATTTATTTCCCATTACCTTCTGGAGTTATGGCAGTTTCCCTCAATTTTAAAATTTAAAAAATATACATATACATAGACACCCCCCCCACACACACACACACATACGTATATTCTCGAAGTTTGGGGCAGTTCAAAGAGATTTATGTACAGCACCGTAATGTTAAGGTATTGTTTATGGTCATATTATTTGCCCGTATTTGGCTCTTCTCAAAGCCAGCACCTTCCCAGGTACCAATAAAGCACCGCAGCGAAAAACAGACATGTTTTACTGTTATTTTCATGTAGCTAAGAACTGAACCAGGACAGGCTCTTATGGAGTATTACACAGTTTACTGCATTAATAATAGGATGCCCCACTGCTGTGACACATTCTGTACTTGAAATAAATATTAGTCACAATACTTGCGTTTTAAATCCATATATTTTAAAGCCAGCTGTAACAATGACACAGGCACCAGGGATGACTTGCCAATAAGGCATATTAACCACTTTGAAAAGAGCCTTCACTTCGGTTCAGCGTTCATTGGTATGTCATACCATTTCTTGCTATGAATCTTGCAGCTGGCTTTTAAAAATAGTAAAATGTAATAAATACAGGTTTCTGAAAAGTTCACATTCCCAACTCAGAACGTATACTGACCTTCACTGCTGATTTAATTTATTTCATCATATGATCTTGCTGAAGATGCACTTTACTTTTAACTAAAAACTGAGGATATTTTTTTCAACCAAATTTTCTAAAACTCGATTCAGCCTCTGCCCATCACTCTCTCCTACATATCCACTCCTCCGAGCTTGCTTTAGAGTGGAATTTATAAGCATGTAAGTACTTGACCTATATTTACCATATACTAATTTTCTCCAGAAAGGAGCTACGGAACACACCTTTTAAAATTGCAGCTAGCAAGTTGAGGCAGAAATGCCTATATTTCGAATTTGTAAATCCGCTGGATTCAATACATAGGTGGTTGGCGCTGGTCCTGCTGGGGCACAGAAGCTGGGAGCAGCCCTGTGACCAGGAGCTTGGAGGGAATCTACTTGGCCATTTTCCTGCAGAACGCGCCAGGATCACAAGAGTGAGGAAATCCTGCCTTATATTTTGCACAGAAAATAAAAATGGTAAAATCTACCCTAATGTGATCAATTCTTGACTTTTTTCCCTTAAAAACAAAAGACAAATCCTTGTTCGTGTTGGCGCAGAATTTCAGAAAGACACAATGGACATAGAAAGAAAAAAAATGTCTATCATCTAAGAAAACTGCTTACTGCTGCAGCAGTGTGGTGGATGAACAGCAAAAGCAAATCCAGAAATGAGAGCCTGGAAACATGAAAAGGTTAAACACGCGGCTTAGCGCAGAGGCCTTCCTAGGAATTACGAAGTGAAAAGAGCATCGCAGTTGTGATTCCACCTTAATGTTTTAGTTTTATTTTACTGTGCAACAATGGAATCTATAAACAGTTTAACACTAATTAAAACAGAAATCCAATCCAGATATTCCCAAACCAGAAAATCCAAGCAGGTGATTGAATGGAGGAAGTACCAAAGCATAACTGAGCTCAAAAATCTCTCTAGAAATGATCTCCTCTCTTTTCCTCGCCTGACAATAACCATTAAAAATGGTAACTGGAGGCCTGTTTATTCCAATTCTCAGTAAGCAACACTGTTGGGTCTTTCTGAGTATATAAATTTAACAGCACACCTCTCCAGTGAAGTTAAAATGTAAAAGAGAGTTGGTTCAGGTCACTCATCTATACGCAATTCACTATTTCCTGTGTCTCCTTAGAAAACAGGCATACACGAGAAAACTAATCTTTCTTTTTTTTTTTTTTTAAGTCACTGTCAGCTACCTCTGCAGCCACACAGAGCACAGTGTTTAAATGCAGAAGGACCTTTCCTGCACCCGTCCATTTTCATGCTTCCGTAAAGCTTCTCTGGTAGCAAATATTAACAACCAGATTTTAAAATGTAACAAAACTCTTCTTTGTGCAGTTTGCTGGGGAAAACGTGTGAGGCCCCTTCACTTCTGCCAGTCCTGAGGTTTTTAAATTTCAGTGTGGGTTATAAAAACAACCGAGCAGCATGGCATCACAGCAAACCCTGGGACTGCCACTTCCACGTATGACGGCGCATCTATTACAGGCACTTTGCACCTACCGGTACGAGGGGCAACGACTGCTCTACACACCTACGCGCGCCTTTGGCATGTAACCAATGTGCAGTAGGAGGTGCACTTACACGCACACAACTAGGGTCGCGTGCACGGAGAACGATCGCCCCATCACTTATAGCGTTATTAGAAACATTTCGAACAAGGAGGACAGTATCAAATATAGCTGCTACCAGAAAGGCTTTTACACACTCCTGAAGAATACTGGGCTGTGTGTGTGTGTG